>JAASAO010001924.1:0-113901 GCA_017311375.1 Mytilus coruscus
TTATTGTAAAGAAATTATTCAAGTAAAACATCACATTTGAAAAATCAAACGATATAAAGGGTTTTAATTTGGTCATGGAACATATAGTATGTGTTATAATTCATTACATCATCATGTCTACATAAAACATTATATCGTACTGTTGTTTCAGTGTACTGACTTTGTAAAGATAAAGTAATTTGCCATATTATAAGTAAATGATTACCCTTTTTTGTCAAATGACATTAATTCATCAAACCCGAAGATGAATGTTAATCAGTTTAAAATATGTTTAGTGTAAAAGAGGAAAGAGGAAAGAAGTTATTGAAATTACTTTACTATCACTTGCGAGATGACAAACTTCAATAGAAGAAAGTTCGGCTCCTTTGTTATAATTATATCAATAACAAGTATTTTATTGCTGTGCTATCTACATGTTTTCTTTAAAATTATTTAAAAAAAATAAATTTAATCAGTTTATAAAAGAGCTTATAAGGATATATACAAGTGCAAATTATATATCCGGCATCCGTGATCAATCGAGCGGAGGTAGAAACAATCGGGAAGCGTGGTTTATTTACGAAAATAGTAAACATACATTTCCTTTTTATTACTAAGATTCAAACATCGCTAAACTATCGTTGCCTTTAAACTATGATGCTGTTACATTCCTGTATAATTGAAGTATACTCTGAATATAGTATTTTAATTCATTTTACTTTAATCATTACTCTTTGTGACTAAACATAAAAATAGAAACCCTAACAAAGGTATTCTTTATTTTACACAAAGAATCATGATTTAGAAAATAAAATCGTGTTTGTATTATTTAATTTTATATATTACCTTCCGGATGACACATTTATTTTAAAAGAAAACATCAAATATTTCACTACAATCAGAAATGGTTGTTTTCCATTATTTTGATCACGATAAAATGTATTTTTCACCACACAAGGATACAATATCCATTATTCCATCTTTTATCTTAATCATAGTAACTATAGGTATTTGTTTGATAAGTTATAGGTTAACCACATCAATGCACATATTCACAATCCTATTCCGGTTGTTTATATACTTTATATTGTCAAATAATTATACACTTTATATATCAATCCGCTGATAGAAATTGTGTCAAGTAAAAATATTTTAGAATATATATGATATGAAGTCATCGAGATATTACCAAATATTTTCAAAGGAAATTATTACCCTAAGAAATCAGGAGGGCAATATTCTGTCTTTAATGTTAATTAGATGTCAACACTATGTTCCACAAAATTTATATTGATGTAAAATATAACACATGAAAATTCTTCAGGTAAATTCTATTTAACAAAAAAATATCACATGCTTTTTTTTATCTCTTGATCAAGCATGTGTAATCCTTCACATCGAAACTCTTAATGAAAAAATATAGGAACGACTGTACAGATGTATACTTACTTTACTCACCTAAGGCATTGATTTCAATTAAAAATAAAATACATCTGATGTTATGCAAAAAGGGCATTCTTGAAAACTGAAATTAACATAACATCTGTAATTAGTATAACCATATTAGAATATCTATTTGCACTTCAAAGGGTTAATTTCCCGTATAATATTTAGAGACAGATACACATGTTTCTATACTCCTTAATTTGACTTTCATACTTTGGCAATTATCAGCTTGTAAAAGGATGTTATATGTTCAATTTTAAGGTTCGTTCTATCCGACATTTCGCATCTTAAAATGGTGTTATTTTGATGTTACTGCTCCATTTTGCTTGATACTTCACTTATTCTTGCACGCACATTAAGATTAATACAATAAACGACAATCTATCGACTGTAATGGTTAAGGCAATATGTTGTACTGTAATTTGTATACTTATGACGCACTGGCTTTGTTTTGCAATAAGAGTTATTTGACAAATAAATATAAGCGTGCACTTTACCTGCACATAAAGGACATCTCATGAACAACGAAATGAAATCCTGACCATTAAATTACTTATTTAAAAGCTATTTATAGAATTAGTTATGTAAGCGGATGTTTGTAAAAGAACCAAGTAAAAACTAAACAAAACAAATTATAGTGTTTTCTTATTTTCTTATTTTGACTTCAGTAACCCAACAAAGTAAATAATATTGAAGGTATATGAAATATATGAATTTCACATTTTATAAACGTACAGAAAATCACAAGTCAGTTCTCTACGAAGTAAGCAGTGCACAGCTTCAGCCTATTTTCGATCAGTGTGCAAAGTTTCTGTGATGTATTAGTGGAAACAGTAGTATTACCAAAGTAATTCATTAATCAATTATAAAGATACAAATCAAGGTAAAAACAGAAAAAGATTGAAATTACATGATTTCTACATGAGTCTACTTGAGTCAAAATCTAGTATCTTAATATATCAAGCCGCGAAATCATGTCGTTGGAGAGTCGACACATCGCACACATTAACCAATTCCCTACTGTGAACATTTTACGACAGACAAATCATTTTTTGTACATAAATTATGCCGTTAGTTTTCTCGTTTGAATTGTTTTACATTGTCATTTCGGGCCCTTTTTTAGCTGACTATGCGGTATGGGCTTTGGTCATTATTGAAGGCCGTACGGTGACCTATAGTTGTTAATTTCTGTGTCACTTTGGTCTCTTGTGGAGAGTTGTCTCTTTGGCAATCATACCACATCTTCTTTTTTTATAAAGACAGTCGACAATCACAAAGTGATCGTAATAAAGCTAATGAGATACGACCAGATGGTATAAAAAATCACATTTACCCATATATTGTCCATAAACTGTATCTTGTAATAAAACTGTAAAGCGGTATCAATGCAATCAATTTGAGGAACATTATGGAATATACGTTTCTCAGATGATATCGGATATGTTCCTTATGTCGTAATAACAATCCCGTTCCCTTTGCACGAATGTGACCTATTGGATTAGACTATTCACCGGGTTTGAAATAACATGAGCAACACGACAGGTGCCTCATTTGGAGTAGGATCTGCTTACCCTTCCGGAGCACCTGAGATCACCCGAAGTTTTTGGTTGGGTTTGTGTTGCTTAGTCTTTAGTTTTCTTTGTTGTGTCTTGTGTGCTTTCATTATTTGTCTGTTTGTCTTTTTCTTTTTTTAGCCATGGTGTTGTCAGTTTATTTTCGATCTATGAGTTTTATTGTCCCTCTGGTATCTTTCGCCCCTCTTTAAGAATTATGTACCCCTTTCTACTTGCATCTTTATATGTAGACATCAATTATCATTTATATTGTCATATCAACAAATTAACAGATTACAAAACTTTAAATAATTCGAAAATCTGAGGATTTTCAACCTCAAAATCAATCTTGTTATAGTCAAAAACTTTCGATCCTCAATGCACTTCAACGTCCTACTCATTTTGCTACAAAAACTAGCTTTATTTGATCGTCACGAATGAATATTTTGTTAAAGAAACGTGCGTTTACAAAATTATAAACCTGGTATTTTTGAGATTTCTTTAACTTTTATGCTATGTTCCTCAAAAGTTCTTGAAAATTGTTTAAATATATTCTCAATCAACATTATCACCTTAAGAATCGTAGAACTTTGACTTTTGTGGCAATTTCAACTCGAAATCAATAAACAATTAAAAACGAATTGTTCAGAGGTTATTACGAGCAATTTTGTAAAATACATTTGTTGCGTTCTTTTACGGTTACGGAGGAGATGCAATAACAAGGAACAGTGTTCGAGGAGATAACTCATATAGAGAAAAGTATCTGTTTAATCAGGGTCAATTCCAAAGGCACATAAACTGTGCGATGTTATATACCAAAGATCAAAGCGACATCAGTCGAAATTAAATATACAAGCAAAAATAAAAGGGGAAAGAAGAAGAAAAAAAATTAATTTAAAAACCAACAGTTCAGAGAACAATTGAAAGTCTTTCCTCATTAACTTTCTCAATTATTGATGAAAAACTACTTCAAGGTTACTGTTGACGTCCAAGAAAGGTTTCTCCATACTGAATCAATAGATAAATTTTTGCTATATATTTTTGCCTGAAATATGGGAAATATTTGTCAACTTCCGATTTAAAAATGTCACTTTCGGTCTCACATGATACAAGTAGCTTTATTCACACTGATTCCAATAGTACGGTTTCTATATTCGTTTGCCTGTAATGGGGGAGATATTAGGTACTTCCGGTTTTTTGAAGGTCACTTTTAGTCTCAAATGATAGGTTTATGTTCGCGTATTTAAAAATATATAGTTTCAAGGTACTTTTTCATGAAATAAGTGCAAAAATAAAAACTCTCGGTGTACTCAAGGTCACTTCCGGTTGATATTGTTCAAGGTCATATTTCAACCAATAGTTTGCAAAAGACCCTATGGCTTTATCATGTATCAAGTTAAATTAATAATCAAATAACCTTAAATATATTCATTTCAGGGACAATAACTCCTATAAAATGTTATTGGATTGTTTCAGACCAATGTATCATATCTTCATTACAATGCGGCTAACATCTCGCACTAGTTCATTTGTATATATCTTAAAAAAAAAGTGACAGAATAGATCATACAACAAGAAAAAGTCCTAATTTAGAATATGACCTTGACCCCATTTTTAAAAAAAAGTGGAAAGACCTAATGATAATAATTGTAATAGAAATATTGTACCCTTAACATATCATGTTATGCAGATACAAATCTTAAAAATGATGTGAAATATAAGTAATGTATTTTATTTTAACTTATGCTACAAAATAAGAAAAGTAAATATTTGCATTTATCCCTAAAACTTAAACACAGAGTAAATGACATTCAAAATCAAGTGAAATACAAGCAGGGAAGAATATAACGTGAGCACATACCTGCGGTTAATTGCATTGAAACTTATAGTATAATCATGATACAATCCTAACAATCTATAAGTGTTATATAAATAACAATATAAAACAAAGGTGTGTATTTTTATCAATTCATCTACATGTATCTAGCCTTTGTACTTGTTTTATTTGTTGTTTTATGTATATACTAGTTGTTTATCTAGCTAAAAATCCTACTTGTATGGCAGTTGTACACAATTTTAATTCTAGTGTCTATGATGATTGTTTTAGTTATGTTTAAAAAATTTGAATCCGACCGTGCAAGGGCTGTACAACCAGTCAAGGTCGTTAAAAACTTCCATCGTCGTCGCCAAACCCAGACAGACATAATTGGTTAAGGGTTAATGTGACAATAATTTTGATCCAGCAGACAAGTCTTTTTACATATACATCACAAACAAACTGCAGAACTGACAAAAATAATCAAACAAACGAATGTTACAAATCTGACAAAGACGCCATTCTTCTTAAACTCAGTTTATTAAAACTAAAATAACTAAATTTAAACTAAGGTTAACATTTTCCCAATGTGTTCACTCTGATCTGGTGACGTCCTTTTGGTTTTAATGTCCCAAAACAAGGGATTGCATCCGTTTTATAGAAAACTCGGATCAACAAAACGTTAAGGTCTACGGTGTATGGTCGCACATTTTCCCTAAATTTTGAAATTGATATAAAATGAAAAAAAAAAAACAACAGTGTTATCTATTTACTCAAATGTAACAAACCGGGATGAGATATTCAGTACGTAGGTGAAACAGGACGTTCTTTATCTAAACGCACGCCTTTATCGTTTAAGAAAACCACATAGATTTAAAAGTATCAGTTATCAACACTTTGAGAAGCACAACTATTAAATAAAACACAGTTAAACCTTTGGAAGTAGTAAATAAGCAACCTGGTGAATCTCATTCAAAAGAGGGGCGACAGATACCAGAGGGACAGATCGAAAATAAACTTATAATGCCATGGCTAAAAAGGAAAACGACAATTATAGTACACGCACATACGGTCAAAGGTTGAAGGATCACGAAAAATAATTGAATGAAATTGGATAAAAACATTACGGACAGTCTATCCTCTCGATCTTAACTAGACAACACTTTTGTTAAGGGGCCAGCTGAAGCCCGACTCCGGATGCGGGATTTCCCCGCTGTGTTGAAGACCCATTGGTGGCCTTGGCTGTTTATGTTCTTTGGTTGGGTTGTTGTCTTTTTGATATATTCCCTATTTCCATTCTAAGGTTATTGTTCCTTTATTGTTATGAATAACTGTTAATTGCCAAACTTAGTAAAACCCCGTCTAAATTGCATTAAATTGATAGATGAAATAAAACAAAAAACAAAAAACACTACTTAACGCTCACTTGAGTTTCAGATTTACTTAATCAAGAATTTTATATTCATACTGCGGCAGATTTCACAAGGGAACTTACTTCAATTAAAACCAATTCAAACTGCAATAATTGTCCTTTTCTAAATTTGTTTCACACGGAAAACTTTATACAATAATTAACGACAAAAGAAACGATTTTTCTTTCAAATTGGTATGTTAAGACATTGCTCGTAGGTAATGTTATTTCTGACAGGAAAATATAGGTTCACACCGTTGACTTTAAACACAGGTTGGAAAACTTTTAATAAGGAAGGACACATCTTGCTTTATAAATGAAATTTCAGCAAATTGTCGTTGAACCATTTATATTTTTTTATTCTATATAAACGACATTTTATCATACTGATAACTTACTTGCTATCGTACCAACTCAGTTATACTACTTTCAGATATTTATCGGTACATATCATACGTTATACAAGTACAGTTTGAATTGCAAATCGTTCATCTGAATAACAAGACGTTAGTGTAATAAATATTTCCAACAAGAAACTTACGATTAAAATAAAAATATTGTTTTTCATAGATATAGGAAGATGTGGTATGAGTGCCAAGGAGACAACTCTCCATCCAAGTCACAATTTATAAAAGTAATCCATTATAAGTCAAGGTACGGTCTTCAACGCGGAGCCTAGGCTCACACCGAACAGCAAACTATAAAGGGCCCCAAAAATTACTAGTGTAAAACCATTCAAACGGGAAAACCAACGGTCTAATCTATATAAAAAACGAGAAACGAGAAACACTTATGAACCACATAAACAAACGACAACCACTGAACATCAGATTCCAATTTCAGCGGGATTAAACGTCTTAATGGTACCAAACATTCTCCCTTTTCTGAAACAGTAGTATAACATCACAACATAGAAAGACACACTATAAAATATCAATTGGAATGACTTAACTCAATCAAAAAAAAAAAAAAAAACGAAGTGACACAAATAAACACACAATGAACGAAGAAATTAGATATGTGATTTATGATTTTACTTTTTCTGTGATAGAATGTAAATACAGAGTTAATAAAAATAAGGGATGAATTATTAAAGTTAAAGTATAAAACTGCTGTGAAATGTTAAACAATTTTAGAAAAACATCAAATTTGAAAATAATACACAGGTAAATGAAAAAATTTTGTTGTTAAGTATACTTCTTCTTCTGTCTATATAATCTTCCGTTTAGGAATACCAAGAAATTTCTTGTATGTAAATAAAACTAATCTAAAACTTGGTATACGTGGGGTGAATATAAACAATAAACTATACAATTGGTGCTCGATAAAACTTTGTGTTCTTCATGCACAGGTTCCGGAACAGTATTTAAGGAGAAAAGGAAATACTTTTGATGTTCATAGTACGTGGCAATTTATAGTAATTCCAAACAATCAAAGCTGGTATATAGACCGGATACATGTTAACATTAAATAACAAAAAAAAAAAAAAAAAAAAAAAAAAGCAAAGCATTACAGATATTATCAACAGGTCAAATTAACAAGAAAATACGATTTGAGAGTACTCGCAGTTACTAACAGCTAGTTAAAAGCCAAAACAATTATTAATAAAAAATCATGCATCAGACACTAATGTTCCCTAGAGAATATATAATAAAACCTGGATATAAGTAAATTGTATCATTGTTTTATGGCTTGGGTTCATTCAGACTGGAAACTTCGAAAGCGTGTTTCTTAATGTCGATCAGTTTTAATGGTTGCTTGTTACATGTATGTCGTGATTGGTTATGGAAAATAAAGTTTAACATTAAAACAATGTGCGGCCTGTAGAGATTTAGTGTTGCTTTTGTCTTGTCTCTGTTCACAAAAATTGATACCCACAAAAATAAGTAATCCACAAACCACATTTTCTTTTTTTCACATTTCAGATTCACATGAAAATCTATAAACTATACAAGAACTAATGACAAAAGAAGCGATATTTCATTCTCATTGCTGAGTTTTACTTTCTGGATGGAGATACCCCTTTGGCCCCTTTTTATAGTGTTTTATTTTTTTTGTCAGAGCGTAATCACTTACCTGTGTCTGCAGAGACGGTTTAGATGTCAACGAAAGTATCTAATATACAACAAGCAAATGATGAAGTCAGGGATTTCGTAACCACAAATTAGTTTTCTAAACTCTTTAATAGATATAAAGCTTGGTTAGGAATTTGCTTTCCCGAATTTTTATAAAAACAGGATGTCACATGCTTCTTTTTACGATGATGTTATTTGTAGAACCCGTATAATTAGATGTTATCCGCGAAAACGCATTGATCATTTGAATAAATTTATTCTTAAAGATTATCAATTTAAAACCGTAGTAGATAAAGGTAACAGCAGTATACTGCTGTTCAAAAGTCATAAATCGATTGAGAGATACGAAATCCGGGTTACAAACTAAAATCCGAGGGAAACACATCATTATATGAGGAAAACAATGGAATAGGAGAAAGACTGAAGTGCAACAAAAACAAAGGAAACCATAGTTTTTTCTACTTTTGAGCTTTTAACAATGTTTAATGTTTTTTTTTATATCCCACATATTTAAGTAAAAGAAAAAAAAAAAAAAAAAAACAGGTTTTATAAGTTTACAAATCTAAATTAAGATAAGGTTAGCTTCTTCATCGTGGTTTATAGGCAAAAGATTTCTGATCCAATTATTGCAATTTCAGACCAATCAGGCTAATCGAATATTTGGCTAATGGATTGTTCTACATTTGAAAATGCCTGTACCAAGTCATGAATATGAGAGTTGTTGTCCATTAGTTTGATGTGTTTTATCCTTTTTTTGTGCCATTTAATTAGGGACTTTTCGTTTTGAATTTTCCTCGGAGTTCAGTATTTTTGTGATTTTACTTTTTGTTAAACAAATGCAAGGTTTGAGTATTTAGGCGACCCAAATATAGAGCAACAGGAAAATATATATATATGTTATTGGAGTAACAACGAATAATGCATGTATATTTAACACTATGTATTCAGTTATGATTTATACATGACTACAGCCATGAAGGGTCAAATGAGATATTCAAATCACAGTCGTCCGCCGTCGTCGTCTATTGTCTTTTTCACTTTTGGTTGTCGTCGTCTTTTTTCGTTTTCACTTTTTTTGTCGTCGTCTATTGTCGTTTTCACTTTTGTTGTCGTCGTCCGTTGTCCGTTACGTTTATAAAAAAATGAATCGTTTTCTCGAAAACTTTTTCGTCAATTGATACCAGAACTGCCATAATTATCATTGATCTGTCTAGTTGTCCAATGATTAGGTCTGCTAAATTACAAAGCCGTTATTGACAAAATAAGAACCTAGGGAAAAAACAAGATGTGTCTCTTGTTTTGAAAGCTGCTATCTATACTACTTAAAACGAAGTCCAGTTTGTTATGTGGCATGACCTGGAAACGACAAATTAACGAATTCAACTTTATATATAACTAACATAGGACAATGGTGTTGCTTAATAATTACATCAATACCTGACCTTTTGTTTTCTACATATTTAATGTGACCAATAATTAACAAGTTTCCGAGTCAAATCTGATACCGATACAAATAGTACTTGTTGGCTGAAGTTATTTTCTACATTCTGTAAATCCCTTCTCTATCACGAAAATCTGGAATTCGTTCAGTCTTTGTTTAATATCTATGTTACACTATAGGACACTGTTTAGCAAATCTATTTTCTTCAATACCACGATTAATTTTTGTTGATTAGTTATGAAAAAAAAAATATACTTTAATTTAAACTCTGACCAGTGACGTTGCGGATGTGCTCTAGTAAATAGAGGAAAACATGATATGATAGAAATATTCACGATAGGGAGATGTATCTACAGTCGAACCGACGTGTTGTTATCATTATCAATATCATGTGCATTATTGTTATTGAATTATTTGACGATTATGAATTTTATATATCTTTAAAGCAATAAATGACGAAGAGCTAAACATAGAATTACAACACAGACCTGCAAGATAGCATCAACGAAAAAGTCAATATGGCAAAATTGTCAGTCGACTCCTTATTGGAAATATTGCCCTTTGATGATTTTTTGCATTATTTCCTTATATTTCAAAAACATATAAAAGATACAGAGAAACTTTGAATAGCACCAATGATTAAGAGTGAATGCCTTTAACGTTATATCTTAAAAACTATAATTGAAAGATTAAAATAGGAAATATAAACAAGATCTACAAATAGGTCGACAAATCGAAATTATCGCTCGACTCTTTTTGTATGGATATTTGCCGTTAAATGACGACTATAGGTCACCGTACGGCCTTCAAAAATAAACACCTATTTTCCTTTGAGCAAAGTTTATCAAATAAAGAGAAAACGTAAACAATAAACACCTATTTTCCTTTGAGCAAAGTTTATCAAATAAAGAGAGAAAACGTAACCAATCCATCAATACAAACAAAGGGATTTCTGTCATGAATCAAATCACACCTGATACAGTCCACAGTGTTGAAGAGTGGCAATTGTTGAAGATGAACATAGATCTTGGTGCATTTAAAATAAAAATTATATTGTTAATGTCACTCGTCTAACAAGATCTTTGTGGCATTATGATTTTATGTGAAGATACTATGGTCGAACGATGAGTTTAAAAAAAGATATTTACAAATGCTTATAACTACTATTAAAAAATATGGTGACGATAAACCATCAGCGTGATTGATTGCAGCGACGCGTTTTGTTATGTTTTGTTTGTATTAAGGTTTATATAGTATGCATCTTGGAAATATCTAAGGATAGCAAATGTCGACCGACGTATGTCAGTCGTCCCCTGCACTATAATTAAGACTGTTCTTAAAGATAAACAGGTCTGTGTTTATAAATTCCTGTGTGTCCGTCTAACATGCATTATATAACATGAACTCTCATGAGCAACCGATGGTTTGTATAAGTTTCCTGTAGTTGTATTTCTTATTATTCTAAGGCGAATATTCTCGTTTGACAAAATATTGACCGCTTTCACGTTATTTTCATGTTTCATTTATCGATTCTGAATAATATTATTAACATAGAGTTGCAATTACAGTTGGTAATTTGTCTTTCGGTATATATTTTTCTTAAAGATTCATTGATCTATGTAAGATTTGCGTGATAACATCAAATAGTTTTAGTTAAAAGTATCGATAGGTGAACTCTGCCATAGTTAATCTGAACTTAATCTCGTTTTCATTGATCATTGATTAAGTAAGTGTTTGAAAATAATAGGTGACAGCCTTGACAGCCTTTATATTAAAGGGCATCAGCTGTCAAATTCATGTTATAGGTGAACACAAATAAGTTTTCACTAGAAGAAGAATGATGTTTTTTGTATGGATCGAATCAGTCAACGTAGTGGTTCACCTTTGTTTCATTTTCAATGTTGTTATTATTTATCTTTTGACATGTTTAATGGCTGAACACGACTTATACATGCGTAACCATTCTCTAGCTTAGGGGGTTACAATGAAGGTAAAATGAATTCGGATTAAATGAGCTCGAATTATTCACTTGCAAATGTATATTTCATCAACAATGTTTCTATGCTTTTTTTGACAAAATGAATCCTAATTGGCTGCATAAAGCGAATTACTATTTCACTATATAACTTTCATCATATTTTTACATCTCGTAGCTAATTAGACCCTTTAAGACCATGAACATTAAACCAGTAATAAAGAAGGTTATATAATTCAGCGTCTCTCCGTTTTATGTTAAATATTCTGATATGTGTTATGCTAAACATCGGACAATGAAAATATTCGAAAGACGTTCAAGGTACAAAAGAAGAAGTAAGATTAAAATCTCATAAATACATTAAGGAGATAGATACACATCAAGGTTAAAAAAAAAAAACCTGACGAAATTGCATAAACTTTAAAAAGTAAACATACATTTCAAACTGTACGGTATTTCATTTGAAACAATACCACACGCCGTTGGGTCTCTCTATACATTAATCTAGAGTACTCTATCAATTATTAATTTTCTCAAAGGAAATTCTTAAAAAAAATATCGAAATCACGTTTTCTTTATTAATAAATTTGTAAGATTTGAAATATTGGATATTTATATATAAATAGTGACACTGACGTCATACTAGAAAAAGGAAATCGAAATTGGTTCATTTTATCACGCCCTTTTTTCAAGTCATTCAAGATGATATGAATATGGAATTTAATTGAGAAATATATACATGCAGGCTAAATATTTTGTGTTTATATTCATGATACAGTTCTCATGTTTTTCATAAAGAAAAATAAAAGAAATTCGATTATATAACTTTACCGTAGACAAGTATAATGGCAAAACACCCTATCACAACATTAATCAATCAACGATACAGCTGTTTGTTTTCTCCTCTGTTTCTAGGTGAAATTGCACACAATGTTTGATAGAAGTATGTGATCATTGATCAATAGCCTGTTTCTGCATTACTGACATGAGTCAAATGATAGATTTTGATGCGAAACATTTAATGCTATGTAATAATACTCAAACTCAAGGTTTCTCAAAATAAAATATATTAGAGTGCCGTATTATTATGTCATTAGTGCTTTTTTTGTTTGAAACTCACAACTATCGGATATTTTCGGGTTCAAAACAATAAGTCGTTCCTGTTATTGGATAAGAACATACCATAAACATTTAGACGACGACGACAATAACATGTAAGAATATAATCACTATGTCTTTAAAAAACTTAGTAATGTAAATTTATGACAGTTTTCTGAAAAAAATTAACAGTGTCGCCACCCTTCGCCAACACATATTTTTGCTGAAATATTCTTTATATATCATATTCTATACTTTCCATCAAAAGTATTAATGAGCGAGGGGAGGCGTCACATTTAAAATAATGAAATAAGATGCAAAAAATTGAAAATTCATATGAAAAAAAATAAATGAAATCTTTTCCTATTTATGGCTGATATCTTTATAAATATGAAGCAGATATACATCTTTTACTTATTATACTTTCGTATATCATACATATAGCAATGCGTATTCATTATATTTATTTTGATAATTAAAGATTTAAAAAACCTTTACTGGGCAGTTTATAAGGGTTCCTAGTTCTTCTCCATTATTCAAACTTCTTACCTGGCCGACTTTACTAATGTTATATCTAAGAATACAACACAGCATCACTTTTATCGTTTTTGTTTTTGAATCATTTCATTATAAATGCTGTTACAGCAAAAGAAGAACATTGACTACAATAAAATTATACAATGGTATAGATGATTATTTTAGAGCGCATCCTTTCTCGAATAGAAGAATTTTTTTATCATCTAATTATTGACAAAAAACTATTTTGAACCAACATCGTGTTCTATGATTTATTTAGTAAAAGTGTTTATAATAGTTTCATATAAAAAGTTGAATTGTAATAAAACTCCTTGTGTTAGTTTCAGTATAATGGATAACAGCTTCATAAACCCCAATTTGCATTAGTGCTGTGTAACGTCCTCTTTTATTGACATAGATGGGAAATGCAATCCAAACCAGACACATGTTGTAAATTGGACAATAATTGGAACCCAGCAGACACAACTGTATAAATATACATCATAGACATACAACTCTTCCATACAATTTTCTTTTATGAAAATGACAAATAGTAGAACAATCGTTGTAAAAAAACCACCACAATAATTATATTTTCCCTACATCTTATTGTTTTAGAATATATAATATAAATCAAGATATAAGAAATGCTTACCTGATTTAAAAATAGCATGTTTAATCTATGTATAAGTATCTCTAAGGTGTCAATCTGAAACCTGAATTTTATATATTTTATTTTCCTTTGTCCTAAATTATGTTCTAATGCTTCCCACATTTTTAGAAAGTGAGACATACTCCTTCACATATGGGTATGTCAAGATATGATATGTGTCATTCATATTATTCTATTTTACAAGACATATAAAACATCCAATTATCTAACAATACAGTCGAACACCAATAATTTAAATGTTTTTAAATACTTTAGAAATGCAAATTTTAAAAGTCACAGTTAATCATCTGAAAGTTTTAAATGAACGCAAACTCATCAATACAGGTATTTTTATTGGACTTATTTTCATTGTAAAAAAACAAGGTTTTAAAATACGTCATTGGCTATTTTCGTGTAACTGATTTGTATGTGACAATACGAGGACTGTTATACAAAGTATAGATCGGTTCCACCTTAGAGCTCATCGAGCAATAAAACAAATAGAATTTACCCTGAAGCATCAAAGGCAACAAATTCAGTGGATTAACCAATCATGATTAATTATTCGACTTTGGAAAACAAAATCATTGTTCAGACTCAAGCGGATTCTTGCTGACACCGGTAAACGTAGATGAGTGTTGGACGAGAGAGATAAAACACATCTATAGAGTCAATAATGTTCTGAAAACAACAGAGCAAGCACTCAAGTAAGTACAAACCCGATCATAAGACTAATTCGGAGAGTCACAATCAGGGAAAATAGGACGGTATTGTGGTTTGATAATTGGAACGTATCCTGCGTCATCTGTGAAACATATGTTTCATAACTATCAATCTACTCGTGATAGCGTCCCTAAAATTTACGAATGAATAATTTAAACTTGGAGATATTTGTTTGATTGCTTCTGTGTGAGCAGCAATCCTATATCAAGAAATCATAATTATTTTATAGGAAATACAAGCCCTAAAACAACATCACATCATATGAAGTGGGAGATATATGCTACAATTGCTGGCGCTGCTGGAATGTTGCTACACAGAAATGAAAAGGTCACAATTGGAAAGCGCAATTCATTGTTTTGTTTTTAAACGACCCTCATAGTGTGTTTTTAGATTACATTATGATATGAGACAGACTTAACTGTATCTAATGTATCCTTTATTTCAAGCTTGATGGGATATATTTGTGCAACATAATACCAAACTTTGAATTATTTATTGAGAGCTAGGATATAGTCTTTATTGCTGGGATTAAGAGGAAATGATTATATATATTAAGAATATAAACGAGTATAATCTTTATATTCAAAAGTTAATACGTAAATACGTAAATGTTCAATATTTTTATCTCTTTGACACAAAATATAAGCACTCAGTTAATTCATTTAAATACTAACAGAGAAACATGATCACATATACCATTAACGGTGTAAATAAGGTAATCTTGATGTAGCTAAAGTTGATTTGAGAAGTTTCATTGATATGCTCGTCGAATTCTCCGAGTTTCATTTTTGTTTTTATCAATTCTTAGAGAGGAATATCGAACAATGATGCATGTTAAATTATTTTGTCATCATGAACTTCATTGGATTCTATGGAAGCAATAAAGATATGCTGATAAATTATCATTTTGATTGAAACTTAGAGGAAACGATGGAAAATTGAACGATTAAAAAAACCTCATATCACGTTTTAACTTATTCTAAATGGAAAAGAGAGGCGAAATATACATTAGGAACCTCCGTCTCGAAAGGAAACCGATAACGTCATGGATAAAAAAGAAAAAATACCAACAGACAAACAATAATGCACAAAGCACAACATAGATAAGAATAAATCCATTGAAATGTGAGAAAAAAATTTACAAAATACTGAGCCTATCACTTGAAAGCTGTTTTCAAAAGTTCAATAAGGCGTGCATCGATAGAACATGTTAGGGTACGTTTTGAAAAAATATGAATTATAATACTTAAATGTATCTTCACATTTCATTTCTCTTGTAACAAACGTGAAATTGATGTATCTGTCCGATCCTTCAGATCAGTCGAACAAAGTCTTTTAATAAGTCTGACAGATGGATTAAATGAACTTGATATTAAGTACTTGACATGAATTTGATTTATCCATGACGGATTGTTGACTGTTCACTGATCGCCTAAAAAGTAACGCATAAGGTTGAAAGCACTGTATAATTAATTGCAATCTTATCTGATTCTAAACATAATAAAATATTCAGATATCTTCATCAGAGGAGTATTCATCAGACATTAAAAATGCGGTACAAAATACTGAATCGATTTTAAAGATCTCTATTTGTTTGATGCTAAGCATACTGAATTTATACATTCGTGTTAAAATTTTGCAGGAAAAGAGAACATGTGCGAATTGGCACCTGTAATTGCCCATCGAAAACAATCTAACTAGTAACCAGAATTTAGACTGATCGACCAACAAGGAATTAACCCAATTCTAACAAGATGAATTAATATTTAACTAAGATTCAAAAGAATTAAAACCATTTTTATTTTAATCCATTGCAAATCACTTTAATACTATTACAACACAAACAAAATCTTTAGGATCTTTATCATTTTATTATAAAGATTTTATGAAATACAGCTCATCCAGAGGCAATAAAATGACTGATTGATAATAACACAGAAAAGAATAAAATATAGGACTCTTTAAACAACAAATCAACATTTAATTTTCATCAGACTTTTGTTTCAAACCACCAACGAAGAGGTACATAGAGTAGTTAAAACAAATGAAGAAATAATCTTGTTGATGTAAATGAAATCTACAAATGTAGATACATTTACTACTATGTTGTCACCTCAAAACGTAGAATGATTTATGACTATGTTTGTATTACTAACTGATACAGTTTTAATCAGAAGATACAAGGAGGTGTAATTATTTAAAACAGGATGTGTGATTGGTTGTGTACGTTCTATTAACATACACACTGATTTAAACAGGGCTAAACAATGATATAGAACTTCATAGTTCATTGTAACTATTCATTCATTCATTTAAATCTTACAAACGTCAGCTGACACGTGAGGGTTTATATAAGTGCATTGCCATAACAGATTACCTTAATTTGTAATACTGGAATACACGTTTTATCTTTAGTAATAAGTAATATTATAAACATTTCTACAGAAAATTGTGTCTTAATCTTTTACATTGTTAAGACATTGTTTTAGAATGTGGAGATACATGTTTGTGTTTAAAAAAGGTTGGGAGAATTATTTTCTTATGAAAAGTGAGAGGTTTTCCATTCTACTTTTTTTCATTTTTAGCTCACCTGGACTTTTCTCATCACTTGGCGTCCGTGGTCCGTCGCCCATTGTCCGTTTTCGTCCGTCGTCCGTTGTCGTCCGTCGTCGTTAACTTTTACAAAAATCGTCTCCTCTGAAACTACTGGACCAAATATAACCAAACTTGGCACACTCATCATTAAGGTATCTAGTTTAAAAAATGTGTCCGAGATGGTCGATATGGATAAAAATAGAACATATCGGTAAAATGAAGTTTTTGATTTATATCTCTGAAACTAAACGCATTTACAGCAAATCTAACATTGGGTGAAATGTTCACAGGTTTAGATTTACCTGCCCTGAAATTTTCAGACAACCCTTTATTAGGTTGCTGCCCCTAAATCAGTAATTTTAATGAAATTTTGCAGTTTTTGGTTATTATCTGAAATATTATTATAGTATCTAATATCTCATATGTGCTAATATATAGTAACTTATACTATTAATTATGATTTTAACCTTATATTTTACATTATTTTAAAACCACAGTAAATACTGGTGAGCGACACAAGCTCTTGAGAGCCTCTAGTTATTTATTGCTGCTTAACTTTGGATGAGTCAGGTGTTTGAATGAACGAATTTGTCGTTAAAGGATGATCTAATTGCAAGTAATTCATGCAATCATTTTAAGAGAGTTTGAATACATATCGAAAATACATGTTATGGAAAATTAAGGTTTAGATATATAAAAATATGAATTGATTAAAATTAAGAATGTAAATGGGGAATATGTCAAAGAGGCAACAACCCGACCAAAGGACAGACAACAGCCAAAGACCACCAATGGGTCTTCAACGCAGCAAGAAAATCCCACAAAAAGCTCTTTTGTGGTATAATTTATCTAGGGACAAAAAGAAAAACCCTCGTGCGAATGTTGTGTATCTACGTAAAGAATGACATACCTCGGTGTTTATAACCTTGGACCTCGATAATATTTTCCAAAGAACGAAAGATAGCACATAACAGACTTGCCAAATCTAAGTATGTGATATTGAAAATTTAATTTAAAACATCTGACTTATCTTATTTCAAAAAAATAAAGACGTTAATTCTACTGAAAAAAGACATCATGTATAAGGTACCAGCTTAAGGAATTTTTGCTGTTAATTATATCAAATTTATGACTCTTCTTCGCAATATAAAATATATTGCTCCGGAGTCAAACTTTAACATCAGACATTTTAAAACTTTGTGTACCCTTCAAAATTAAATAAAATTTGACAATAAGAAGATTTTCAGGTGAAAGTGTTAAATGTGTTTATAATATTAATGCATTAACATATGTCCGTTGCCGTGAACGAAATGTACATCGTCTTAACTTTTAAAAGTCGTCAATAACCTAACGAATAGCCAATGCAAATGTGTAAGTTTGTCTCATTATGTAGGATAAACCATTCAAATTAACGCAGTTCTCGTATCAATATTTTGTATCACATATCGTGAAGTGTGATACAAGAAATATTTCTTCGCGCAAGAAATATATAACATGCCACAACCATTAGGGAAAATTAAGTGTTTATTCCGTAAAACAAATCGTATTTTTTGTTTAAGTCTAAATTTGTTAAAAGATATTTTAGTGTAAACGATAACGTTACGATCTGTATCAGTTTTTCTAAAATAATAATTATATAACAATTAATCGTTTATACAGATAAAACAAATTAACATTTTTAACGCTAGAATATCAAAACTCAACTACACATCCTACAACTTGCATGTATAACATATAACTTGTATATTTAAACCATTCATTGACAAGGTATAATGTATTGTGAACCTTTGGTGTCACCACTTAGTATTGATCAATTGACTTATTGTCGATTTTATTTCCCTTTTTAAGTATGAAAGATATTTGAATAGGCTAATGAATTATAAAACGAGTTTTCAACATTCTAAACCGAAAAACCTTTCAAAAATTTATAATTTAAAATTCATTTATTAAAAACTAACGTATATGCAACTGTTTTTTTTTTTTTATTTGAAATAAGCTGTCTGTAAATTAACTTATTTAAAACAATAAAAAAAATTGCTAACTTAGATGCAACAACGTTTTTTTAGTTTGTATGTGACAGACTCAATCATGTTGATACAGGATGTTTTTCTTTTTTAAATTTGAACTAAGCTGACCCTAAAATAACTTATTCAAAGTTAAATTTATTAATCGCATTTATTTGCTTAAAATTGACTTTGTGTATGTAACGTACAAAATTATGATTTCTATTATCTGCCTTGTTTTAGGATGCAATTCTTTCAATGATCACCATGGTCACTACTAGTAATGGGGTTAAACTTGATGAATAACATTCTTGTATACAATAAGTGTAATAACGTTTTTCAAATGTAAACACTTCAATTATAAGACTCTCAAACAAGTAAGCTTATTTATAAATCAAAATATGTTCATAAATATCTTAAATGTATTGCATTTGTTTTTGATCACTGAATCCTCTTTAAATTTAAGGCTAGTATTTTATATTACCCATTATTGCCCGGTATTTCCCGGTTACACCCAGTAAAACCCGGGTTTTCACAGTATTTTCCACTAGGTTGGGCAATACTCATAAAACCCGGGTTTTTGCCAACCCTGAGACTTGTGTATTTGTTCTTAAAGTTTATCAGCTAAATCACAAGGATACTAGACAAGGACTTTCCCATGACATCGTTTTTATTTTAAGTAAATCAAACCAATGAAGCCTCAATAATTGGTTGGAGTTAGAATAATTACAGAGTATCAGTTTTTATGATGTCATTCATTACAGACAAGTATTTTCGTAATTACGACTATTGACATCCAGGTTTTGAACATAGATAAAATCATCTTCACTTTCATTATCGCTATGGTCTGACTGTCCAGCCCCTCTTTTAAGTGAATGATCTATTTCGGTGTAAATTGTCCTGTTTGCTAACCCATGAATTTTATTTTGCTGTGACTCAACTGGCTGGATTAAAACCTCTGCATAGTGTAAACCTGGTGTGCATTCCTATAATAAATAATTACATATATTTAAAAAAAAATACAAAATACAATAGGCATTATTTAACATACATTCAATTGCCGTCAACGCAGAGTATTTTCAAGGTGGGATGTAAATAAAAGCCCATAAAAAATATATATACCTTTAAAGAATGTATTGCTATGATTTGTTTGTTGAGAGGTGCATGCTCATTTAATATATTATTTATAAAAAATAATAACTGACATAGAGTTGGTAGTCTCCTTAACCACATAACTATGCTATTTAATGACGAAAAGTAATGTAACATGCGTTCATGGCGATAAAAAGTTTAATTTTACATTCATCCTTCCATTTTATCAAATTATCATGACTTGCGTGTATTTTCTGCCTCCTACGCGTTTTAGTGCTGAAACAGCAACAATACAATGGAACGTTTTGAGAAACATTGGTATGTTTCCTATGTTTACATTACGAAACTTTTGTATTCGTTAAACAAGAACAATAATAGGCAAGAACTTTCCCATGACATCTTTTAATTTTTAGCTGATCAATAGATAAAGCGTCTTTTAATTTTACTAAGTTGATCGATTGATATACGTGCAATGAAATCAATGACATTCGAACCTCGAAGAAAAAGATTTACAGTTTGTACTTGTATAACAGAACTTTAGAATGTACTAAAAAAAACGAAAACATTCAATTTTCTCATATTCAAGGTGCCTATGCTTATGTCGTTTATTAACAATTGTGAAAAAGTAGGATTATTTTACTTAAATGTACAGATATGCAGCACTCATCAACTGAACATGTTTATAACAAGAGCGGAAAATTTCGATAAGGAAATAATAACACACATTTTAAAAATCAGGAGATGTGGTATGATCGCCAATGAGACTACTACTAGTATCCACCGAATGTTCAAATAATGTGGATGTTGTAAGTTGTAGGCAACAGTAAGGCTTTCAAAAATAACTGAAATTACCTTGTAAAATCAAATTACTTGCATTCACTTTTAGGCAAATATATTTAACCTTGTAAGGATATATTAACGCTCATTGTTTCATTAATTCATCATGTGCTATAAAACGTTAAGTACACGATCTATTTTGGTCTCTTTAATAACATAAAAGTTTCATTTTTTTTATTATTCTTCATTAACACACGTGCTTTCCATTCTTTTGTTCAAGTGACAATCTAAAGTACCTTGTTCAGTCTTTAGTACAAACGGAATGGCTAGGGATACTACGAAATATCTAGGAAAGGACAAATTAGACTTTGAAACTGACATTTGCAATATGGCAATTTTTTTGGCAATAGCGTTGCAAAACGCTTTCGAAACAAACATTGCAATCCTTTGCCGATTTCCATAATTATTTTTAAGGAAAAAAGACCCAAGGGTGTTTCCAAGGAAAAATCTAAAAATACTTGTTGTCTCTTTAATCATAACATTCCCGGTTTGATAATGATCATATGTCTAAAGGTGATGTTAGTATAAGTCCAAGAATAAGCAACCTTATTACATAGAACAATTAGAAAAAAGTCCACGTTGTGCTTCCATCAAAAGACAAATGTCTTTACATATTCCTGATCTAAATATTCATTTTCCTATCAGCATTTCCTTGATAAGTGTTTGATTGCTGCATCAACCTAACGAAGATGGTAATGAACCAGAAAGAGGTCGATGGCGGCAATAAAACCATTTTACGATAAGGACAAAAAATAGCACGGAGAAAAGATTGAAGGCATAAAGTTTACAAAAAGCAATATGAAATACCAATCATCACATTATTTATGTTATTATCTACCATGAGGTGTCTTATTTACAAACAATCAATATTGTAACTGGAGAAGACAAGCCAATATTAATTACATGTAATTCAACTGCAGTTGACTCGTCAGTATTTCTGTAACTGCTGGTAGCACCTGTGTCCTCAGAAACACCAAGACCTGAAAGGCAATGTATGTTTTTACATGATCAGAACTCAACACCCTTGAAATTATTTATGAAAGAAATAGGTTTGAGAACTTAAAATTTAAGATAAAATTTTTAGTAAAAAAAGATACCTAACAGTCTGGTTAACGAATGAATAAGAATAGGAATCGGTCAAAGTTCGTAGAGCAAATGTTCTCAAAGTAATTCTTCTGGCTGGTGAATGAAACAAGATGTTAGCAATTTGGCAGTCCTAATTAAACCACTTTTTTTAATACATTTTGCAATGAAGATAGTGTTGAGATAGACCCGGTTTTCATCAGTAGTTTAAATAAAACTTAATCCTTGTTTGTCCCGGATTTCATTAATTTACAAATGGTCCCATAATTTGGTATTGTAGTTATAATAAGTTATACAAAAATCACATGCATTCTATTTACCAGTAATTTCTTCAGTTGCTATATCCCTGAAATATCAGTTTCATTTAATCTACATATGAATACATTCACATTGTAAACAACATTATAATAAGATTTTGTATTTAGTTTCGAATTAATATAAATCCGCCTTTAAGTCTTCTCTATAAACGTTGAAGCATTTTCAGTTGGCTCACAAGTTTTTTCAAGGAAATATTATGTTATTCACAATTATAATAATTCGGTAAATTTTCAACATAACAATTTGATTTCATCCTTTTAATTTAATTGACTTTATATTAAATCGAGTATTCAGTATTGCTTCTGGTCAATCATTTTTTCTATTCCTTTTCTGATTTTACATCAATCTACAAGTTTACTCTACTATTTGAAAAGTAAAAGTTTTTGATCTTAACATCACATGTGACGACAGTAAAAACAAATCTAATCAAGTGTTTAGAGCTCAATACTTTTGATATATGTCATACGATACATTTACTGGTGTTCTGACATCATTCTCCAAACACTTTTCAGCAGTTCAATATTAAGCATAAAGTTTATGCCTATCTACACATATGTTATTTTTTAATTTCAAATGTGAATTGTTATCACTTTTTTTACCTTTAAACATATAGGTACTGGTTATGTTTATTAATGTCACATTGTATGACTGGGGATGCATGCATGATAATGATAGTACCCTGCCAAACAGTCTAATCTCACTCTATTTGAAACATTAACGATTCTATTTTACTTGATATTTTTTTTTGCATTTACTTTCTTCACATGTGGTATTCAAAGGACATCAATATACAGTCGTTTAATTCAACTTACTGCAAGTGCATTTTGTTTGCCTTTTCTAAAATGTCAGCATTGTTCAATTTAGGTTGAAAATATTTTTATATCCTCTTCACGACTTTTTTTAAGACTACAGGTTTTTTTAATGTTATGGTATAACCGTGTTCTTGTTGTATACAGAACTTGAAAGTGTAATTTAAGGAAATGTATAGTTAAACTCCTGATTAAATTCTGACAATGCGGAATATGACAAGAAGACGAGTGAAACATGTGCATCGCACATCAAAATTATCACAAACAATAATGTAAAAACTAACATACATTATAACAATCAAAAGTCCTGATCAAGACCAGTCTATCTAAATATTGATTAATCATACAATAAAAATACATTTTACCTTTCTGTATCTCTTTGACATGATAAAGGAAAGGATCTCAACATTTCACCTAAAATTATATCAACTAAATATAAGGTATTGTGTTAATTTAAGAACTAGAAATTCAATTTGAAAATTATTTGTCCCGTGTGAGAAAAAGGGCAGTTACTCTTTCACAATTTAGCGGAAGTTTTACCTTGATCAACTTCTATCAAGTGCTCTTCAACATTTAACTCAAAATTTAAATTCGCGTTTTTATCTACTCTCGAAAACTGTTAATAAAAATCGCACGCGAGAGAAATTATGTTAGATGTATCATTATTATCTGTGTCGGTTTTACGGATATGCTCTGCATGTTGATGTCACAGTCCTATGCACCTTTACGAATTTTTTACAAATAATCACGTTTATGTCAAACATGTCATTCACCTTTCTTTTAATACCTAAATAACCAGAATATTTTCTACATATTTAAACTAATATGTAGACACTATTTTATTTTGGATATGTATTACTTTGCAGTATGTGCTGTTTGACTGGACCCAATTTGGTGATGTTTAATAAAAAAATACCCAATTTTCTGCAAGTATTCCACTTGAACCGGTTATGGGTTGCCTTAGACTTGAAGAGGGATGAGAGTGTTTTGGTTTCATGTTAAAGGATTCATTGTGACTTTGAGATGAAGAGAAGCAATAAATGCGATGATCCGTTGCTTTATATGTGTTTTTCGCTGTGAATGGGGATCATCAGCAGTGGTTGTTTTTGTAATAGTTATAAAATAGTTTGATATTTTAGTTTTCAGTATGTACATAGGCGAAATTAAAAAAAAAAGGTCACCATACGGCCTTCAACAATCAGCAAAGCCCATACCACATAGTCAGCTATACAAGGCACCGAAATGACAAATGTTAACAATTCATTCGAGAAAACTAACGGCCTAATCTATTTACACAAAATGAACGAAAAAAAAAACATGTAACAAATCAACAAACGACAACCAATGAATTTCTGGCTCCTGACTTAAGACCGGCACATGCATATATAATGTGGAGGGGTTAAACATGTTAGCGAGATCCCAACCCTCCCCTAACCTGGGACAGTGGTGATACAGTACAACATTAGAACGAACTATAAAATTCATTTGAAAAAAGGCTCATCAAATGGATACAAACACAAATACTACACAGAGTGGACGTGACCGGGTACTTGTATATCCCAAAAGCAAAAAGACACTAAGAACAGATCTGAGAGTACTCGCAGTTACTGACAGCTAGTTCAAAGCCACTAACAACTAATAAAAAAATCATGCATCTAAGACTAAATTATCAATCAGTACACATCCAACATCCAATGGATTTAGCGTAAAGACGTCATAAACAGTCAGAGAAAAACATGACCTTGTGCAATGCCAAAATACAGGTATCGACAGATTGTAGGTCTATGAATGTGTATATGTATATAACAATAATATCTAGTTTGCTTTTTAATTTAATGATAATAAAACCGATATTAAAACCAATAAAAACAATATTCAATGATCTAATTACAGTTTTGAAATGGTAACCTTTTAGAATAAGTATATCTTTAAGAGACAAAGTGTTCATGGCAGATATATCCGACCTTCTATCTCCAACTTTTGTTTTAAAGGTGTTTTCTTACCAATAGTTGTTCCTTTTACTCTTGCTAGAACTCCAACAATTGTGATTGAACCTCCGAGCAGAACAACAGGAATCATAAGAAGCAAAATAACTAAAGGCTGTTCATTGTTTCCTTGTTGATTTTTTGGAACTACAACAGATATAAATGTATGAAATGTTAAAATATAGTTGGTTGTCAAATTTAATCAAAATCATAATGTATTATTTATTGATATGAATAATATCTTCCATTGACCTGTGATGGAACCTGCTGTTATTTAAGTTTCTATGGTTTGTTCACATGCACATGATTTAACTGTACTTACTTTGTAAATTGGTTGTCTTTACTGTTATTGGAATACTTGATGACTTCCCAAAACTTTGAGCTGTATAAATTGTCGTGGTTCCATTTTGTTTGTCTTTGAGAAGCACATAAAATTGAAACGTTTTATCAATTAAATTTCGTTTTGTTTAAATTTACATATATCAAATGTGTTGGTTGTATTTCTCAATCAATTTATTTGACCTACCTTGTAATTGCTGAAGTTGAAACCGGTAAATAAAGGTAACAATAGTATACCGCCGTTTAATAGTCTTAAATTGATAAGGAGAAACAAATTCGGGTCACAAATCAAAACTAGAAGAAACACATAAACTACAAGAGGAACACAACTGACCAACAGAAACATTGGACTGCAACAAAAAGAAACGCCAACATACATGGAAACAGGACACATGGTGACCTTTTAGTTCTGTTTTTAATGTTTGTAAAACTCTTGCTGAGCGGTATTCATATGAAATACAAAATTTATAAATGCAAGCCAAAAAGATATTACCAAATAAAAACAGTAAGATTAAATGATTAAAAATCAAGAATTAAAGAACACTATTCCACTACAGAATCTACTTTGTATTATCGTTAATTTGATTTTGTCCTAAATACACATGAAATATGTGTCAGTATGCTTAACATCAATCAATCAGTCAATAAATATATGTTTACCTAATAATTTAAAAAAAAAAATCTTCTTAGTCGTTATAACAGAATGAACTACACGGTTAAAACATTCTATTCATAATGCAAAACGAGTAGAGTATATTAATATTGATTCAATCACCTTTTTTTCACAGTAAAAAAGTAAAACCACACAGAAAAGATCAAAACAAGTGATCAATAACTTTTTATTCTTTCAGATCTGGATTTACTGTCTTAATCTTTTATTTGTAGAGATGTTTTAAAACATACCACGTCCGGTCTGCGTTTTTGTCAGTTGCGTAACAGCTTTCGGGTTAATTTTTGATACAACACGGTATACTTACCTATTGAAAAGACATTATACTTCGTCTCATAAAATTTTCCTCCGGTATCAAATCTGCAGATGTAAAAGCCTGTGTTTTTTTTCTGAAAATTTAAAATAATCAGGTCATAGCCTCCTTTATTTTCCTGAAGTAAATATTTATCTTGGTCTAGTTGTGGATTCTTTCGGTTCTTTAAAAAGTAAGATATTTTTTCTTCTCCAGCATTGTTGACATCTGGACCTAACCAGGTCACTGCAACTTTTTCACTGGGACATTTGAGAACAACTGTTTCACCCATCTGAACTTTCATATTGATTATATCATTTCCAATCCCTGAAATTGAAGGACATACGAATACAATGATACGTACATGAATTATAACATCATAGTCTTATAGCAATCGGCGTTACGTTATGCATAATCAATTGATATAACTTACAGTTTGCACCGTCATTTAAGAAGACACACGACAGGAATCAAATACTGAACAGGATCTGCTTTGCTGTGTTTGGTGGGGTTTGTGTTGCTTATTCTTTAGTTTTACTTGTACACGTGGTACTCTGGGAGCTTTAACGTTTGTTTTGTCGTTTGAGTTGTTTAACATTTGTTTTTTCGAGGCATTTTAGAATTTTGTGATTTCGGATTTGTTTATTTTTGAAAACCATTCAATGATTTACAGCAATGTTGCTACCGCGTATAAGGAATTTTGTGTCTAGTTAAAGATTGTTTATTTATTTTTTTTTAAATTAATTGTCTTTTTTACACGTTTATTGCTTTTTGGAATGGGGTTCAAGATGTCCCTTGGTATCTTCTTGTGGATGTTTCATCTTTGCATATAGTTTGAAGTTTTGACATATTTTGCATTCGCTGGTGTCTAATTTTGGTCATATATATATACCTGAAACCATTTGACTATGAACTGTAATCACAATCAGAACTAAAATTGCTGACATTTTGAACCATGTTCCACTAACTTTGTCTGAATAAAAGAAATCATAGTAACAGAGTATTTCTTGATAAGGAAAATACACAGAGAAATGTACACTCCCCTCAAAAAAAAAAAAAAAAAGAAAAAAGAAAACGTTGATTATTATTTTGAGTGAAGAACGTATCAATTGGAGTAGACAGTTGACTCTGGTTGTATAAAACAAACTTTGATTTATACTATAACCATACACATGTTTTTCAAGTTTGTGTGATACTAAGGACGGATCAATGGTTAGAAAAAATAAGGAAGTAAAATCATCAAATGGTTGAAAAAGAGGTTACTTGTAAGGTAAAGTGCAAAACAAAAATATATGCTTTTTTAAGTAAAGAGGAACACCTCTTGATACCAAACTTATCTACGAAAATGGTGTTTACCATGCCCGGAAATTTAGAAACTATCCTCGTTAACTTATCGATCCTTTGGATAAACTTATTCTAAAAGGTAACCAATTCAACACTGTACTTATTAGTAGATCATTGAATATTGTTTGTTTATTGGTATTAATATTGATTTTGTTATCATTAATTAAATTAAAAGTAAACTAAAAATTATTGTTATATACATATACACATTCATAGATCTACAATATATCGATACCTGTATCTTGGCATTGCACAAGGTCATGTTTTTCTTTGTCTCTTAATGACGTCTTTACACTTAATCCATTGGATGTTGGATGTGTGCTGATTGATAATTTAGTGTTACGTGTAGATGCAGGATTTTTTTATATTAACTGTTATTGGCTTTGAAGTAGCTATCAGTAACTGCGAGAACTCTCCGATCTGTTCTTACTGTCTTTCTGTTGTTGGTATGTACAAGTGCCCGGTCACGTCCACGTGTTTTTGTTATACGTATTTCTATTTATATCCATCTGATGAATTAAATCTTTTTTCAACTGATTTTTATAGTTTGTTCTTATGTTGTAATGTTACACCACTGTCCAAGGTTAAAGGAGGGTTGGGAACCCACTAACATGTTTAACCGCCTACACATTCTGTATGTATGTATGTGAATGTCCCAAATCAGGAGCCTGTTATTCAGTGATTGTCGTTTGTTGCAGTGTAACATATTTGTTTTTCGTTAATATTTTTGTACATTTATTAGGCCGTTTGTTTTCTCTTTTGAATAGTTTTACATTTGTGAATTGGAGGCCTTTTATAGATGGCTATGCGGTGTTGGCTTTGCTAATTTTAGAAGGCCGTACGGTGACCTATACCTGTTAATTTCTGTGTCATTTGGTCTCTTATGGAGAGTTGTCTCATTCTCAATCATAACAAATATTCATTTTTATTTTGAAACATAATACTGCTTAAAATCATGAATGATTCACTAGATGAAACTAAACATGTAAACAATGTGTATCCACTATATATTAAAACGTGTATGGTAGTTATGAATTGCAAGTCAACCTACTGCAAAATACCAAAATATGCGCATGCGCATACATGCGAATGAATATTTCGTAAAACACTGTACCCTTTTAGCTGCTCTTTTTGTCCTCAAATATTTGGCGGTACACACAATACATCAGATTTTTTGTTATATAACGTGATTATAAGTAAGTTCAAATTTGAATTTAATTTTCATTGTAGTCACATATTATTATATCACATATTATTATACCGGCACAACGTCCGCAGTTTAATATATATATATATATATATATATATATATATATATATATATATATATATATATATATATATATAACTGCGGACGTTGTGCCGGTCACACAATGTTACAAATTAAATGTGCCACAATACGGAAATAATTACACGATATAATAATATGTGACTACAATGAAAATTAAATTCAAATTTGAACTTATAATCAATTTTCAACAATAGGTTGTGTTCAAGTTCAAACTCATTAAAAATAAAAATAAACAGATGTAATCAAGTCAATTCAAATAATCTTAAAAAGTGGAATGTTATTGGAAGTCAATCATGAGATAGTTTTTAGTTACGATGATACGATTGATTTATTAAGAATTATGAACATAATTATTTTGATAATTGATATGTGATTTTAATATCATATTAACATAATAATAAAGAGATGGATATGTCTGCCGATAGAAAAGTGTCCACCAAAATTCAAATGAATAGGGTGTAAGCATTTAAAGACAACCGTATTGCTTTCAACCTTGAGAATAACACATAAGTTCATTCTTAAAAGAAACATATTTATTCTAATTCATGTGTCTTTCAAATTGATTAACCACAGTATCAATAGCAACATTTGTGATAAATGATAATATGTGACCGTGACTGAGAAAAATGGGTCCAGATGAGATTTATACATATTTTCAGCTTTTTGCATTATTTCAATGCTACTTATGTGCTTACCATAATTACAAAAATTAATGATGGTATCTCAACTGATTTTGAAAATACTGCATGATCATAATCCGCATGCATTTGCGTACATCAAAAGTAAACTCACAAAAATACTGAACTCCGAGGAAAATTTAAAACGGAAAGTCCCTAATCAAATGGCAAACTCAAAAGCTCAAACACATCAAACGAATGGATAACAACTGTCATACTCCTGACTTGATACAGGCATTTTCGTCTGTAGAAAATGGTGGAAAAAACCTGGTTTTATAGCTAGCTAAACCTTTAATTGTTTGACAGTCGCATCAAATTCCTATATATTGACAACGATGTGTGATCATAAACAAACCCAATAGGTAAAAATGTCAAATTTAGGGGAACAGCAGTCAACATTGTGTTATAATCTATATAACTATAAAAACGAACAAATATGTAACATAGAAGCCCAAAACAGCATACATACAAAGCACATAAGCAAAAATGAAAGACAAGAATTTCTTTTTTTACAATAGCACAATAAAACAATGACGGGATGAACAGAACCCGTCATATGTATCAAAGAAACTCAAAAAGGCATAACGACAAAGCACATAAGCAACTAGAGGCTCCCAAGAGCCTGTGTCGCTCACCTGATTCTACTTTGGTTTTGGAAATCATGTAAAAATAGACAAAAATCATAACATATATCCTAATAATGATTGAGGCCAAATTTGGTTTAATATTGGCCCCGTAATTTAATCAAAAGCAGAAGACTTTTGTAAAGTTTACAGAAATTACCAATAAATTCATTGAAATTGTAGAAAATGACTTTATAAGGACAATGAAAAATCAGCTACAAAGTAACAACACTTGGTCAGCACCTCGAAAGAAACATTCATGCCATGTTTGGTTTCAATCCATTAAGCGGTTTTCGAGAAGAAGACATTTGTATATATTTCCCATAGGGTCCTTTGTTAAACTAAGCCCCCCGTTGGCAGCCATCTTGGTTGATGGATTTGCTACAAAGTAACAACACTTGGTCAGCATCTCATAAGGAACATTCATGCCATGTTTTATTTCATTCCATTTAGTGGTTCTCTAAAAGAAGACATTTGTATATATTTCCCATAGGGTCCTTTGTTAAACTAAGCCCCCCGTTGGCAGCCATCTTGGTTGATGGATTTGCTACAAAGTAACAACACTTGGTCAGCATCTCATTAGGAACATTCATGCCATGTTTGGTTTCATTCCATTTAGTGGTTCTCTAAAAGAAGACATTTGTATGTATTGTCCATAGGGTCCTATGTTAAATGAAGTCCCCGCTGGCGGCCATCTTGGATGATTGATCGCCTACAAAGTTACAACGCTTGGTCAGCATCTCATAAGGAACATTCATGTCATGTTTTATTTCATTCCATTTAGTAATTCTCTAAAAGAAGACATTTGTATGTATTTTCCTTAGGGTCCTATGTTAAACTGAGTCCCTCTCTGGCGGCCATCTTGGATGATGGATTGGCTTCAAAGTAACAACACTTGGTCAGCACCTCAAAAGAAACATTCATACCATGTTTGGTTTCAATCCATTAAGCGGTTTTCGAGAAGAAGACATTTGTATATATTTCCCATAGGGTCCTTTGTTAAACTAAGCCCCCCGTTGGCAGCCATCTTGGTTGATGGATTTCCTACAAAGTAACAACACTTGGTCAGCATCTCATAAGGAACATTCATGCCATGTTTGGTTTCATCCCATTTAGTGGTTCTCTAAAAGAAGACATTTGTATGTATTGTCCATAGGGTCCTATGTTAAATGAAGTCCCCCCGCTGGCGGCCATCTTGGATGATTGATCGCCTACAAAGTTACAACACTTGGTCAACACCTCCTAATGAACATTCATGCTATGTTTTGTTTCATTCCATTCAGTGGTTATCTAAAAGAAGTCATTTGTATGCATTTCCCATAGGGTCCTATGTTAAACTAAGTCCCTCATTGGCGGCCATTTTGGATGATGGAACAGCTACAAAGTAACAACACTTGGTCAGCACCTTGTAAGGAACATTCATGCTATGTTTTGTTACGTTCCATTCAGTGGTTCTCTAAAAGAAGTGATTTGTATGCATTTCCTATTGGGTCCTATGTTAAACTAATTCCCCGCTGGCGGCCATCTTGGATGATGGATCGGCTACAAAGTAACAACACTTGGTCAGCACCTTGTAAGGAACATTCATGCTATGTTTTGTTACATTCCATTCAGTGGTTCTCTAAAAGAAGTCATTTGTAAGCATTTCTCATAGGGACCTATGTTAAACTAAGTCCCCCGCTGGCGGCCATCTTGGATGATGGATCGGCTTCAAAGTAACAACACTTGGTCAGCACCTTGTAAGGAACATTCATGCCATGTTTGGTTTCATTCCATTCAGTGGTTCTATAGAAGAAGACATTTGTATGTATTTCCCTTAGGGTCCTATGTTAAACTAAGTCCCTCACTGGTGGCCATTTTGAATGATGTAACGGCTACAAAGTAACAACACTTGGTTAGCACCTTGTAAGGAACATTCGTGCTATGTTTTGTTACATTCCATTCAGTGGTTCTCTAAAAGAAGTCATTTGTATGCATTTCCAATAGGGTCCTATGTTAAACTAAGTCCCCCGCTGGCGGCCATCTTGGATGATGGATCGGCTACAAAGTAACAACACTTGGTCAGCATCTCATAAGGAACATTCATGCCATGTTTGGTTTCATTCCATTTAGTGGTTCTATAGAAGAAGACATTTGTATGTATTTCCCTTAGTTCCTATGTTAAACTAAGTCCCTCACTGGTGGCCATTTTGAATGATGTAACGGCTACAAAGTAACAACACTTGGTCAGCACCTTGTAAGGAACATTCATGTTACATTCCATTCAGTGGTTCTCTAAAAGAAGTCATTTGTATGCATTTCCCATAGGGTCCAATGTTAAATTTAGTCCCCCGCTGGCGGCCATCTTGGATGATGGATCGGCTACAAAGTAACAACACTTGGTCAGCAAATTGAAAGGAACATTCATGCTATGTTTTGTTACATTCCATTCAGGGGTTCTCTAAAAGAAGTCATTTGTATGCATTTCCCTTAGGGTCCTATGTTAAACTAAGTCCCCCGCTGGCGGCCATCTTGGATGATGGATCGGCTTCAAAGGAACAACACTTGGTAAGCACCTCATCAGGAACATTCATGCCATGTTTGGTTTCATTCCATTCAGTGGTTCTATAGAAGAAGAAATTTTTATGTATTTCCCTTAGGGTCCTATGTTAAACTAAGTCCTTCACGGGTGGCCATTTTGAATGATGTAACGGCTACAAAGTAACAACACTTAGCCAGCACCTTGTAAGGAACATTCATGTTACATTCCATTCAGTGGTTCTCTAAAAGAAGTCATTTGTATCCATTTCCAATAGGGTCCAATGTTAAACTTAGTCCCCCGCTGGCGGCCATCTTGGATGATGAATCGGCTACAAAGTAACAACACTTGGTCATCACCTTGAAAGGAACATTCATGCTATGTTTTGTTACATTCCATTCAGTGGTTCTCTAAAAGAAGTCATTTGTATGCATTTCCAATAGGGTCCAATGTTAAACTTAGTCCACCGCTGGCGGCCATCTTGGATGATGGATCGGCTACAAAGTAACAAAACTTGGTCAGCACCTCATAAGGAACATTCATGCCAGATTTACTTTCATTCCATTCAGTGGTTCTCTAAAAGAAATCATTTGTATGCATTTCCAATAGGGTCCTATGTTAAACTAAGTCCCCCGCTGGCGGCCATCTTGGATGATGGATCGGCTTCAAAGTAACAACACTTGGTAAGCACCTCATCAGGAACATTGATGCCATGTTTGGTTTCACTCCATTCAGTGGTTCTATAGAAGAAGACATTTTTATGTATTTCCTATGTGAAACTAAGTCCCTCACTGGTGGCCATTTTGAATGATGTAACGTTTACAAAGTAACAACACTTGGTCAGCACCTTGTAAGGAACATTCATGTTACATTCCATTCTGTGGTTCTCTAAAAGAAGTCATTTGTATGCATTTCCCATAGGGTCCAATGTTAAACTTAGTCCCCGCTGGCGGCCATCTTGGATGATGGATCGGCAACAAAGTAACAACACTTGGTCAGCATCTCATAATGAACACTCATGCTATGTTTTGTTACTTTCCATTCAGTGGTTCTCTAAAAGAAGCCATTTGTATGCATTTCCCATAGGGTCCAATGTGAAACTTAGTCCCCGCTGGCGGCCATCTTGGATGATGGATCGGCAACAAAGTAACAACACTTGGTCAGCACCTCATAAAGAACACTCATGCTATGTTTTGTTACATTCCATTCAGTGGTTCTTTAAAAGAAGTCATTTGTATGCATTTCCATAGGGTCCAATGTTAAACTTAGTCCCCGCTGGCGGCCATCTTGGATGATGGATCGGCTACAAAGTAACAACACTTGGTCAGCACCTCATAAGGAACATTCATTCCAGATTTACTTTCATTCCATTCAGTGGTTCTCTAAAAGAAATAATTTGTATGCATTTCCTTAGGGTCCTATGTTAAACTAAGTCCCCGCTGGCGGCCATCTTGGATGATGGATCGGCTACAAAGTAACAACACTTAATCAGCACCTTGTAAGAAACATTGATGCTATGTTTTGTTACATTCCATTCAGTGGTTCTCTAAAATAAGTCATTTGTATGCATTTCCCATTGGGTCCTATGTTAAACTAAGTCCCCGCTGGTGGCCATCTTGGACGATGGATCGGCTTCATAGTAACAACACTTGGTCAGCATCTCATAAGGAACATTCATGCAATGTTTAGTTTCATTCCATTCAGTGGTTCTATAGAAGAAGACATTTTATGTATTTCCCATAGTGTCCTATGTTAAACTAAGTCCCTCACGGGTGGCCATTTTGAATGATGTAACGGCTACAAAGTAACAACACTTGGTCAGCACCTTGTAGCGAACATTCATGTTACATTCCATTCAGTGGTTCTCTAAAAGAAGTCATTTGTATGCATTTCCCATAGGGTCCAATGTTTAACTTAGTCCTCCGCTGGCGGCCATCTTGGAGGATGGATCGGCTACAAGTAACAACACTTGGTCAGCACCTTGAAAGGAACATTCATGCTATGTTTTGTTACATTCCATTCAGTGGTTCTCTAAAAGAAGTCATTTGTATGCATTTCCATAGGGTCCTATGTTAAACTAAGTCCCACGCTGGCGGCCATCTTGGATGATGGATCGGGTTCAAAGTAACAACACTTGGTAAGCACCTCATAAGGAACATTCATGCCATGTTTGGTTTCATTTCCATTCAGTGGTTCTATAGAAGACGACATTTTATGTATTTCCTTAGGGTCCTATGTTAAACTAAGTCCCTCACGGGTGGCCATTTTGAATGATGTAACGGCTACAAAGTAACAACACTTGGTCAGCACCTTGTAAGGAACATTCATGTTACATTCCATTCAGTGGTTCTCTAAAAGAAGTCATTTGTATGCATTTCCCATAGGGTCCAATGTTAAACTTAGTCCTCCGCTGGCAGCCACCTTGGATGATGGATCGGCAACAAAGTAACAACACTTGGTCAGCACCTCATAAGGAACACTCATGCTATGTTTTGTTACATTCCATTCAGTGGTTCTCTAAAATAACTCATTTGTATGCATTTCCCATAGGGTCCTATGTTAAAATATGTCCCCGCCTGCGGCCATCTTGGATGATGGATCGGCTTCATAGTAACAACACTTGGTCAGCATCTCATAAGGAACATTCATGCCATGTTTAGTTTCATTCCATTCAGTGGTTCTATAGAAGAAGACATTTGTAAGTATTTCCTATGTTAAACTAAGTCCCTCACTGGTGGCCATTTTGAATGATGTAACGGTTACAAAGTAACAACACTTGGTCAACACCTTGTAAGTAACATTCATGTTACATTCCATTCAGTGGTTCTCTAAAAGAAGTCATTTGTATGCATTTCCATAGACTCCAATGTTAAACGTAGTCCCCGCTGGCGGCCATCTTGGATGATGGATCGGCTACAAAGTAACAACACTTGGTCAGCAAATTGAAAGGAACATTCATGGTATGTCATGTTACATTCCATTCAGTGGTTCTCTAAAAGAAGTCATTTGTATGCATTTCCTTAGTGTCTTATGTTAAATTAAGTCCCCGCTGGCGGCCATCTTGGTTGATGGATCGGGTTCAAAGTAACAACACTTGGTAAGCACCTCATAAGGAACATTCATGCCATGTTTGGTTTCATTCCATTCAGTGGTTCTATAGAAGAAGACATTTTATGTATTTCCTTAGGGTCCTATGTTGAACTAAGTACCTCACGGGTGGCCATTTTAAATGATGTAACGGCTACAAAGTAACAACACTTGGTCAGCACCTTGTAAGGAACATTCATGTTACATTCCATTCAGTGGTTCTCTAAAAGAAGTCATTTGTATCCATTTCCCATAGGGTCCAATGTTAAACTTAGTCCCCCGCTGGCGGCCATCTTGGATGATGAATCGGCTACAAAGTAACAACACTTGGTCATCACCTTGAAAGGAACATTCATGCTATGTTTTGTTACATTCCATTCAGTGGTTCTCTAAAAGAAGTCATTTGTATGCATTTCCCATAGGGTCCTATGTTAAACTAAGTCCCCCGCTTGCGGCCATCTTGGATGATGGATCGGCTTCAAAGTAACAACACTTGGTAAGCACCTCATCAGGAACATTGATGCCATGTTTGGTTTCACTCCATTCAGTGGTTCTATAGAAGAAGACATTTTTATGTATTTCCCTTAGGGTCCTTTGTTAAACTTAGTCCCTCACGGGTGGCCATTTTGAATGATGTAACGGCTACAAAGTAACAACACTTGGTCAGCACCTTGTAAGGAACATTCATGTTACATTCCATTCAGTGGTTCTCTAAAAGAAGTCATTTGTATGCATTTCCCATAGGGTCCAATGTTAAACTTAGTCCCCCGCTGGCGGCCATCTTGGATGATGGATCGGCAACAAAGTAACAACACTTGGTCAGCACCTCATAAGGAACACTCATGCTATGTTTTGTTACATTCCATTCAGTGGTTCTCTAAATGAAGTCATTTGTATGCATTTCCATAGGGTCAAATGTTAAACTTAGTCCCCCGCTGGCGGCCATCTTGGATGATGGATCGGCAACAAAGTAACAACACTTGGTCAGCACCTCATAAGGAACACTCATGCTATGTTTTGTTACATTCCATTCAGTGGTTCTCTAAAAGAAGTCATTTGTATGCATTTCCCATAGGGTCCAATGTTAAACTTAGTCCACCGCTGGCGGCCATCTTGGATGATGGATCGGCTACAAAGTAACAACACTTGGTCAGCACCTCATAAGGAACATTCATGCCAGATTTACTTTCATTCCATTCAGTGGTTCTCTAAAAGAAATCATTTGTATGCATTTCCAATAGGGTCCTATGTTAAACTAAGTCCCCCGCTGGCGGCCATCTTGGATGATGGATCGGCTACAAAGTAACAACACTTGGTCAGCACCTCATAAGGAACACTCATGCTATGTTTTGTTACATTCCATTCAGTGGTTCTCTAAAATAAGTCATTTGTATGCATTTCCCATAGGGTCCTATGATAAGCTATGTCCCCGCCTGCGGCCATCTTGGATGATGGATCGGCTTCATAGTAACAACACTTGGTCAGCATCTCATAAGGAACATTCATGCCATGTTTAGTTTCATTTCATTCAGTGGTTCTATAGAAGAAGACATTTGTAAGTATTTCCTATGTTAAACTAAGTCCCTCACTGGTGGCCATTTTGAATGATGTAACGGCTACAAAGTAACAACACTTGGTCAGCACCTTGTAACGAACATTCATGTTACATTCCATTCAGTGGTTCTCAAAAGAAGTCATTTGTCAGCATTTCCGATAGGGTCCAATGTTAAACTTAGTCCCCGCTGGCGGCCATCGTGGATGATGGATCGGCTACAAAGTAACAACACTTGGTCAGCACCTTGAAAGGAACATTCATGCTATGTTTTGTTACATTCCATTCAGTGGTTCTCTAAAAGAAGTCATTTGTATGCATTTCCATAGGGTCCTATTTTAAATTAAGTCCCCGCTGGCGCCCATCTTGGATGATGGATCGGGTTCAAAGTAACAACACTTAGTAAGCACCTCATAAGGAACATTGATGCCATGTTTGGTTTCATTCCATTCAGTGGTTCTATAGAAGAAGACATTTTTATGTATTTCACTTAGGTCCTATGTTAAACTAAGTCCCTCACGGGTGGCCATTTTGAATGATGTAACGGCTACAAAGTAACAACACTTGGTCAGCACCTTGTAAGGAACATTCATGTTACATTCCATTCAGTGGTTCTCTAAAAGAAGTCATTTGTATGCATTTCCCATAGGGTCCAATGTTAAACTTAGTCCCCCGCTGGCGGCCATCTTGGATGATGGATCGGCAACAAAGTAACAACACTTGGTCAGCACCTCATAAGGAACACTCATGCTATGTTTTGTTACATTCCATTCAGTGGTTCTCTAAAAGAAGTCATTTGTATGCATTTCCCATAGGGTCAAAGTTAAACTTAGTCCCCGCTGGAGGCCATCTTGGATGATGGATCGGCCACAAAGTAACAACACTTGGTCAGCACCTCATAAGGAACACTCATGCTATGTTTTGTTACATTCCATTCAGTGGTTCTCTAAAAGAAATCATTTGTATGCATTTCCAATAGGGTCCTATGTTAAACTAAGTCCCCCGCTGGCGGCCATCTTGGATGATGGATCGGCTACAAAGTAACAACACTTGGTCAGCACATTGTAAGAAACATTGATGCTATGTTTTGTTACATTCCATTCAGTGGTTCTCTAAAATAAGTCATTTGTATGCATTTCCCATTGGGTCCTATGTTAAACTAAGTCCCCGCTGGTGGCCATCTTGGACGATGGATCGGCTTCATAGTAACAACACTTGGTCAGCATCTCATAAGGAACATTCATGCAATGTTTAGTTTCATTCCATTCAGTGGTTCTATAGAAGAAGACATTTTATGTATTTCCCATAGTGTCCTATGTTAAACTAAGTCCCTCACGGGTGGCCATTTTGAATGATGTAACGGCTACAAAGTAACAACACTTGGTCAGCACCTTGTAGCGAACATTCATGTTACATTCCATTCAGTGGTTCTCTAAAAGAAGTCATTTGTATGCATTTCCCATAGGGTCCAATGTTTAACTTAGTCCTCCGCTGGCGGCCATCTTGGAGGATGGATCGGCTACAAAGTAACAACACTTGGTCATCACCTTGAAAGGAACATTCATGCTATGTTTTGTTACATTCCATTCAGTGGTTCTCTAAAAGAAGTCATTTGTATGCATTTCCCATAGGGTCCTATGTTAAACTAAGTCCCCCGCTGGCGGCCATCTTGGATGATGGATCGGCTTCAAAGTAACAACACTTGGTAAGCACCTCATAAGGAACATTGATGCCATGTTTGGTTTCATTTCCATTCAGTGGTTCTATAGAAGAGGACATTTTTATGTATTTCCTTAGGGTCCTATGTTAAACTAAGTCCCTCACGGGTGGCCATTTTGAATGATGTAACGGCTACAAAGTAACAACACTTGGTCAGCACCTTGTAAGGAACATTCATGTTACATTCCATTCAGTGGTTCTCTAAAAGAAGTCATTTGTATGCATTTCCCATAGGGTCCAATGTTAAACTTAGTCCTCCGCTGGCAGCCACCTTGGATGATGGATCGGCAACAAAGTAACAACACTTGGTCAGCACCTCATAAGGAACACTCATGCTATGTTTTGTTACATTCCATTCAGTGGTTCTCTAAAATAACTCATTTGTATGCATTTCCATAGGGTCCTATGTTAAAATATGTCCCCGCCTGCGGCCATCTTGGATGATGGATCGGCTTCATAGTAACAACACTTGGTCAGCATCTCATAAGGAACATTCATGCCATGTTTAGTTTCATTCCATTCAGTGGTTCTATAGAAGAAGACATTTGTAAGTATTTCCTATGTTAAACTAAGTCCCTCACTGGTGGCCATTTTGAATGATGTAACGGTTACAAAGTAACAACACTTGGTCAACACCTTGTAAGTAACATTCATGTTACATTCCATTCAGTGGTTCTCTAAAAGAAGTCATTTGTATGCATTTCCCATAGACTCCAATGTTAAACGTAGTCCCCGCTGGCGGCCATCTTGGATGATGGATCGGCTACAAAGTAACAACACTTGGTCAGCAAATTGAAAGGAACATTCATGGTATGTCATGTTACATTCCATTCAGTGGTTCTCTAAAAGAAGTCATTTGTATGCATTTCCTTAGTGTCTTATGTTAAATTAAGTCCCCGCTGGCGGCCATCTTGGTTGATGGATCGGGTTCAAAGGAACAACACTTGGTAAGCACCTCATCAGGAACATTCATGCCATGTTTGGTTTCATTCCATTCAGTGGTTCTATAGAAGAAGAAATTTTTATGTATTTCCCTTAGGGTCCTATGTTAAACTAAGTCCTTCACGGGTGGCCATTTTAAATGATGTAACGGCTACAAAGTAACAACACTTGGTCAGCACCTTGTAAGGAACATTCATGTTACATTCCATTCAGTGGTTCTCTAAAAGAAGTCATTTGTATCCATTTCCCATAGGGTCCAATGTTAAACTTAGTCCCCCGCTGGCGGCCATCTTGGATGATGAATCGGCTACAAAGTAACAACACTTGGTCATCACCTTGAAAGGAACATTCATGCTATGTTTTGTTACATTCCATTCAGTGGTTCTCTAAAAGAAGTCATTTGTATGCATTTCCATAGGGTCCTATTTTAAACTAAGTCCCCGCTGGCGACCATCTTGGATGATGGATCGGGTTCAAAGTAACAACACTTGGTAAGCACCCCATAAGGAACATTCATGCCATGTTTGGTTTCATTCCATTCAGTGGTTCTATAGAAGAAGACATTTTATGTATTTCCTTAGGGTCCTATGTTAAACTAAGTCCCTCACGGGTGGCCATTTTGAATGATGTAACGGCTACAAAGTAACAACACTTGGTCAGCACCTTGTAAGGAACATTCATGTTACATTCCATTCAGTGGTTCTCTAAAAGAAGTCATTTGTATGCATTTCCCATGGGGTCCAATGTTAAACTTAGTCCCCGCTGGCGGCCATCTTGGATGATGGATCGGCAACAAAGTAACAACACTTGGTCAGCACCTCATAAGGAACACTCATGCTATGTTTTGTTACATTCCATTCAGTGGTTCTCTAAATGAAGTCATTTGTATGCATTTCCATAGGGTCAAATGTTAAACTTAGTCCCCGCTGGCGGCCATCTTGGATGATGGATCGGCAACAAAGTAACAACACTTGGTCAGCACCTCATAAGGAACACTCATGCTATGTTTTGTTACATTCCATTCAGTGGTTCTCTAAAAGAAGTCATTTGTATGCATTTCCATAGGGTCCAATGTTAAACTTAGTCCCCGCTGGCGGCCATCTTGGATGACGGATCGGCTGCAAAGTAACAACACTTGGTCAGCACCTCATAAGGAACATTCATGCCAGATTTACTTTCATTCCATTCAGTGGTTCTCTAAAAGAAATCATTTGTATGCATTTCCAATAGGGTCCTATGTTAAACTAAGTCCCCGCTGGCGGCCATCTTGGATGATGGATCGGCTACAAAGTAACAACACTTGGTCAGCACCTCATAAGGAACACTCATGCTATGTTTTGTTACATTCCATTCAGTGGTTCTCTAAAATAAGTCATTTGTATGCATTTCCATAGGGTCCTATGATAAGCTATGTCCCCGCCTGCGGCCATCTTGGATGATGGATCGGCTTCATAGTAACAACACTTGGTCAGCATCTCATAAGGAACATTCATGCCATGTTTAGTTTCATTTCATTCAGTGGTTCTATAGAAGAAGACATTTGTAAGTATTTCCTATGTTAAACTAAGTCCCTCACTGGTGGCCATTTTGAATGATGTAACGGCTACAAAGTAACAACACTTGGTCAGCACCTTGTAACGAACATTCATGTTACATTCCATTCAGTGGTTCTCTAAAAGAAGTCATTTGTCAGCATTTCCGATAGGGTCCAATGTTAAACTTAGTCCCCGCTGGCGGCCATCGTGGATGATGGATCGGCTACAAAGTAACAACACTTGGTCAGCACCTTGAAAGGAACATTCATGCTATGTTTTGTTACATTCCATTCAGTGGTTCTCTAAAAGAAGTCATTTGTATGCATTTCCCATAGGGTCCTATTTTAAATTAAGTCCCCGCTGGCGCCCATCTTGGATGATGGATCGGGTTCAAAGTAACAACACTTAGTAAGCACCTCATAAGGAACATTGATGCCATGTTTGGTTTCATTCCATTCAGTGGTTCTATAGAAGAAGACATTTTATGTATTTCCTTAGGGTCCTATGTTAAACTAAGTCCCTCACTGGTGGCCATTTTGAATGATGTAACGGCTACAAAGTAACAACACTTGGTCAGCACCTTGTAAGGAACATTCATGTTACATTCCATTCAGTGGTTCTCTAAAAGAAGTCATTTGTATGCATTTCCCATAGGGTCCAATGTTAAACTTAGTCCCCCGCTGGCGGCCATCTTGGATGATGGATCGGCAACAAAGTAACAACACTTGGTCAGCACCTCATAAGGAACACTCATGCTATGTTTTGTTACATTCCATTCAGTGGTTCTCTAAAAGAAGTCATTTGTATGCATTTCCCATAGGGTCAAATGTTAAACTTAGTCCCCCGCTGGCGGCCATCTTGGATGATGGATCGGCCACAAAGTAACAACACTTGGTCAGCACCTCATAAGGAACACTCATGCTATGTTTTGTTACATTCCATTCAGTGGTTCTCTAAAAGAAATCATTTGTATGCATTTCCAATAGGGTCCTATGTTAAACTAAGTCCCCCGCTGGCGGCCATCTTGGATGATGGATCGGCTACAAAGTAACAACACTTGGTCAGCAAATTGAAAGGAACATTCATGCTATGTTTTGTTACATTCCATTCAGTGGTTCTCTAAAAGAAGTCATTTGTATGCATTTCCCATAGGGTCCTATGTTAAACTAAGTCCCCCGCTGGCGGCCATCTTGGATGATGGATCGGCTTCAAAGTAACAACACTTGGTAAGCACCTCATAAGGAACATTGATGCCATGTTTGGTTTTTTCCATTCAGTGGTTCTATAGAAGAAGACATTTGTAAGTATTTCCTATGTTAAACTAAGTCCCTCACTGGTGGCCATTTTGAATGATGTAACGTTTACAAAGTAACAACACTTGGTCAGCACCTTGTAAGGAACATTCATGTTACATTCCATTCAGTGGTTCTCTAAAAGAAGTCATTTGTATGCATTTCCCATAGGGTCCAATGTTAAAATTAGTCCCCGCTGGCGACCATCTTGGATGATGGATCGGCAACAAAGTGACAACACTTGGTGAGCATCTCATAAGGAACACTCATGCTATGTTTTGTTACTTTCCATTCAGTGGTTCTCTAAAAGAAGCCATTTGTATGCATTTCCCATAGGGTCCAATGTGAAACTTAGTCCCCGCTGGCGGCCATCTTGGATGATGGATCGGCAACAAAGTAACAACACTTGGTCAGCACCTCATAAAGAACACTCATGGTATGTTTTGTTACATTCCATTCAGTGGTTCTCTAAAAGAAGTCATTTGTATGCATTTCCCATAGGGTCCAATGTTAAACTTAGTCCCCTATGGCGGCCATCTTGGATGATGGATCGGCTACAAAGTAACAACACTTGGTCAGCACTTCATAAGGAACATTCATGCCAGGTTTACTTTCATTCCATTCAGTGGTTCTCTAAAAGAAATCATTTGTATGCATTTCCAATAGGGTCCTATGTTAAACTAAGTCCCCGCTGGCGGCCATCTTGGATGATGGATCGGCTACAAAGTAACAACACTTGGTCAGCACCTTGTAAGAAACATTGATGCTATGTTTTGTTACATTCCATTCAGTGGTTCTCTAAAATAAGTCATTTGTATGCATTTCCCATTGGGTCCTATGTTAAACTAAGTCCCCGCTGGTGGCCATCTTGGACGATGGATCGGCTTCATAGTAACAACACTTGGTCAGCATCTCATAAGGAACATTCATGCAATGTTTAGTTTCATTCCATTCAGTGGCTCTATAGAAGAAGACATTTGTATGTATTTCCTTAGGGTCCTATGTTAAACTAAGTCCTCACGGGTGGCCATTTTGAATGATGTAACGGCTACAAAGTAACAACGCTTGGTCAGCACCTTGTAAGGAACATTCATGTTACATTCCATTCAGTGGTTCTCTAAAAGAAGTTATTTGTATGCATTTCCCATAGAGTCCTATGTTAAACTTAGTCCCCGCTGGCGGCCATCTTGGATGATGGATCGGCAACAAAGTAACAACACTTGGTCAGCACCTCATAAGGAACACTCATGCTATGTTTTGTTACATTCCATTCAGTGGTTCTCTAAAAGAAGTCATTTTATGCATTTCCCACAGGGTCCAATGTTAAATTTTGTCCCCGCTGGCGACCATCTTGGATAATGGATCGGCAACAAAGTAACAACACTTGGTCAGCATCACATAAGGAACACTCATGCTATGTTTTGTTACATTCCATTCAGTGGTTCTCTAAAAGAAGTCATTTGTATGCATTTCCATAGGGTCCTATGTTTAACTAAGTCCCCGCTGGCGGCCATCTTGGATGATGGATCGGTTTCAAAGTAACAACACTTGGTAAGCACCTCATAAGGAACATTGATGCCATGTTTGGTTTCATTCCAATCAGTGGTTCTATAGAAGAAGACATTTTATGTATTTCCTTAGGGTCCAATGTTAAACTAAGTCCCTCACGGGTGGCCATTTTGAATGATGTAACGGCTACAAAGTAACAACACTTGGTCAGCACCTTGTAAGGAACATTCATGTTACATTCCATTCAGTGGTTCTCTAAAAGAAGTCATTTGTATGCATTTCCCATAGGGTCCGATGTTAAAATTAGTCCCCGCTGGCGGCCATCTTGGATGATGGATCGGCAACAAAGTGACAACACTTGGTCAGCATCTCATAAGGAACACTCATGCTATGTTTTGTTATTTTCAATTCAGTGGTTCTCTAAAAGAAGGCATTTGTATGCATTTCCCATAGGGTCCAATGTGAAACTTAGTCCCCGCTGGCGGCCATCTTGGATGATGGATCGGCAACAAAGTAACAACACTTGGTCAGCACCTCATAAAGAACACTCATGGTATGTTTTGTTACATTCCATTCAGTGGTTCTCTAAAAGAAGTCATTTGTATGCATTTCCCATAGGGTCCAATGTTAAACTTAGTCCCCTATGGCGGCCATCTTGGATGATGCATCGGTTTCAAAGTAACAACAATTGGTAAGCACCTCATAAGGAACATTCATGCCATGTTTGGTTTCATTCCATTCAGTGGTTCTATAGAAGAAGACATTTGTAAGTATTTCCTATGTTAAACTAAGTCCCTCACTGGTGGCCATTTTGAATGATGTAACGTTTACAAAGTAACAACACTTTGTCAGCACCTTGTAAGGAACATTCATGTTACATTCCATTCAGTGGTTCTCTAAAAGAAGTCATTTGTATGCATTTCCATAGGGTCCAATGTTAAAATTAGTCCCCGCTGGCGGCCATCTTGGATGATGGATCGGCAACAAAGTGACAACACTTGGTCAGCATCTCATAGGGAACACTCATGCTATGTATTGTTACTTTCCATTCAGTGGTTCTCTAAAAGAAGCCATTTGTATGCATTTCAATAGGGTCCAATGTGAAACTTAGTCCCCGCTGGCGGCCATCTTGGATGATGGATCGGCAACAAAGTAACAACACTTGGTCAGCACCTCATAAGGAACACTCATACTATGTTTTGTTACATTCCATTCAGTGGTTCTCTAAAAGAAGTCATTTGTATGCATTTCCCATAGGGTCCAATGTTAAACTTAGTCCCCCACTTGCGGCCATCTTGGATGATGGATCGGCTACAAAGTAACAACACTTGGTCAGCACCTCATAAGGAACATTGATGCCTGATTTACTTTCATTCCATTCAGTGGTTCTCTAAAAGAAATCATTTGTATGCATTTCCAATAGGGTCCTATGTTAAACTAAGTCCCCCGCTGGCGGCCATCTTGGATGATGGATCGGCTACAAAGTAACAACACTTGGTCAGCACCTTGTAAGAAACATTGATGCTATGTTTTGTTACATTCCATTCAGTGGTTCTCTAAAAGAAGTCATTTGTATGCATTTCCCAAAGGGTCCTATGTTAAACTAAGTCCCCGCTGGTGGCCATCTTGGACGATGGATCGGCTTCATAGTAACAACACTTGGTCAGCATCTCATAAGGAACATTCATGCAATGTTTAGTTTCATTCCATTCAGTGGCTCTATAGAAGAAGACATTTGTATGTATTTCCTTAGGGTCCTATGTTAAACTAAGTCCCTCACGGGTGGCCATTTTGAATGATGTAACGGCTACAAAGTAACAACACTTGGTCAGCACCTTGTAAGGAACATTCATGTTACATTCCATTCAGTGGTTCTCAAAAGAAGTTATTTGTATGCATTTCCCATAGAGTCCTATGTTAAACTTAGTCCCCGCTGGCGGCCATCTTGGATGATGGATCGGCAACAAAGTAACAACACTTGGTCAGCACCTCATAAGGAACACTCATGCTATGTTTTGTTACATTCCATTCAGTGGTTCTCTAAAAGAAGTCATTTTATGCATTTCCCATAGGGTCCAATGTTAAATTTTGTCCCCGCTGGCGACCATCTTGGATAATGGATCGGCAACAAAGTAACAACTCTTGGTCAGCATCACATAAGGAACACTCATGCTATGTTTTGTTACATTCCATTCAGTGGTTCTCTAAAAGAAGTCATTTGTATGCATTTCCCATAGGGTCCAATGTTAAACTGAGTCCCCCGCTGGCGGCCATCTTGGATGATGGATCGGTTTCAAAGTAACAACACTTGGTAAGCACCTCATAAGGAACATTGATGCCATGTTTGGTTTCATTCCATTCAGTGGTTCTATAGAAGAAGACATTTTTATGTATTTCCTTAGGGTCCAATGTTAAACTAAGTCCCTCACGGATGGCCATTTTGAATGATGCAACGGCTACAAAGTAACAACACTTGGTCAGCACCTTGTAAGGAACATTCATGTTACATTCCATTCAGTGGTTCTCTAAAAGAAGTCATTTGTATGCATTTCCATAGGGTCCAATGTTAAACTTAGTCCTCCGCTGGCGGCCATCTTGGATGATGAATCGGCTACAAAGTAACAACACTTGGTCAGCAATTCATAAGGAACACTCATGCTATGTTTTGTTACATTCCATTCAGTGGTTCTCTAAAAGAAGTCATTTGTATGCATTTCCAATAGGGTCCTATGTGAAACTAAGTCCCCCGCTGGCGGCCATCTTGGATGATGGATCGGCTTCAAAGTAACAACACTTGGTAAGCACCTCATAAGGAACATTGATGCCATGTTTGGTGTCATTCCATTCAGTGGTTCTATAGAAGAAGACATTTTTATGTATTTCCCTTAGGGTCCTATGTTAAACTAAGTCCCTCACGGGTGGCCATTTTGAATGATGTAACGGCTACAAAGTAACAACACTTGGTCAGCACCTTGTAAGGAACATTCATGTTACATTCCATTCAGTGGTTCTCTAAAAGAAGTCATTTGTATGCATTTCCCATAGGGTCCAATGTTAAATTTAGTCCCCCGCTGGCGGCCATCTTGGATGATGGATCGGCAACAAAGTAACAACACTTGGTCAGCACCTCATAAGGAACATTCATGCCAGATTTACTTTCATTCCATTCAGTGGTTCTCTAAAAGAAATCATTTGTATGCATTTCCAATAGGGTCCTATGTTAAACTAAGTCCCCCTCTGGCGGCCATCTTGGATGATGGATCGGCTACAAAGTAACAACACTTGGTCAGCACCTTGTAAGAAACATTCATGCTATGTTTTGTTGCATTCCATTCAGTGGTTCTCTAAAAGAAGTCATTTGTATGCATTTCCCATAGGGTCCAATGTTAAATTATGTCCCCCGCTGGCGGCCATCTTGGATGATGGATCGACTTCATAGTAACAACACTTGGTCAGCATCTCATAAGGAACATTCATGCCATGTTTAGTTTCATTCCATTCAGTGGTTCTATAGAAGAAGACATTTGTAAGTATTTCCCTATGTTAAACTAAGTCCCTCACTGGTGGCCATTTTGAATGATGTAACGGCTACAAAGTAACAACACTTGGTCAGCACCTTGTAAGGAACATTCATGTTACATTCCATTCAGTGGTTCTCTAAAAGAAATCATTTGTATGCATTTCCCATAGGGTCCAATATGAAACTTAGTCCCCTGCTGGCGGCCATCTTGGATGATGGATCGGCAACAAAGTAACAACACTTGGTCAGTACCTCATAAGGAACATTCATGCCTGATTTACTTTCATTCCATTCAGTGGTTCTCTAAAAGAAATCATTTGTATGCATTTCCTTAGGGTCTAATGTGAAACTTAGTCCCCGCTGGCGGCCATCTTGGATGATGGATCGGCAACAAAGTAACAACACTTGGTCAGCACCTCATAAGGAACGTATGCATTTCCCATAGGGTCCAATGTGAAACTTAGTCCCCGCTGGCGGCCATCTTGGATGATGGATCGGCAACAAAGTAACAACACTTGATCAGCACCTCAGAAGGAACACTCATGCTATGTTTTGTTACATTCCATTTAGTAGTGGTTCTCTAAAGAAGTCATTTGTATGCATTTCCTTAGGGTCCAATGTTAAACTTAGTCCCTCGCTGGCGGTCATCTTGGATGATGGATCGGTTTTAAAGTAACAACACTTGGTCAGCACCTCATAAAACATTCATGCCAGATTTACTTCCATTCCATTCAATGGTTCTCCAAAAGAAATCATTTGTATGCATTTCCAATAGGGTCCTATGTTAAACTAAGTTCCGCTGGCGGCCATCTTGGATGATGGATCAGCTACAAAGTAACAACACTTGGTCAGCAGCTCATAAGAAATATTCATGCTATTTTTGTTACATTCCATTCAGTGGTTCTCTAAAAGAAGTCATTTGTATGCATTTCCATAGGGTCCTATGTTAAACTTAGTCCCTCCATGGCGGCCATCTTGGATGATGGATCGGCAACAAACTAACAACACTTGGTCGACACCTCATAAGGAACACTCATGCTATGTTTTGTTACATTCCATTCAGTGGTTCTCTTAAAGAAGTCATTTGTATGCATTTCCTTTAGGGTCCAATGTTCAACTTAGTCCCATGGCGGCCATCTTGGATGATGGATCGGCTACAAAGTAACAACACTTGGTCAACACTTCATAAGGAACATTCATGCCAGATTTACTTTCATTCCATTCAGTGGTTCTCTAAAGAAATCATTTGTATGCATTTCCATTAGGGTCCTATGTTAAACTAAGTCCTCGCTGGCGGCCATCATCTGGATGATGGATCGGCTTTAAAGTAACAACACTTGGTCAGCATCTCATAAGGAACATTCATGCCATGTTTGGTTTCATTCCATTCAGTGGTTCTAAAGTAACAACACTTGTCAGCACCTTGTAGGAACATTCATGTTACATTCCATTCAGTGTCTCTAAAAGAAGACATTTGTATGCATTTCCATAGGGTCCTATGTTAAACTAAGTCCTCGCTGGTGGCCATTTTGAATGATGGATCGGCTACAAAGTAACAACACTTGGTCAGCACCTCATGTGGAACAACACCATGCGTCATGTTACATTCATTCAGTGGTTCTTAAAAGAAGTCATATGTAGGCATCTCCATAGGGTCCAATGTTAAACTTGGTCCTCGCTGGCGGTCATCTTTGGATGATGGATCAGCAAAAAGGTAACAACACTTGGTCAGCATGGAAATTGATCTATGCCAGACTTTCATCCCATTCAGTGGTTCTCTAAAAGAAACTTCATTTGTATGCATTTCAATAGGGTCCTATGTTAAACTAAGTCCCCGCTGGAGGCCATCTTGGATGATGGATCGGCTACAAAGTAACAACACTTGGTCAGCACCTTGTAAGAAACATTCATGCTATGTTTTGTTACATTCCATTCAGTGGTTCTCTAAAAGAAGTCATCATAGGGTCCAATATGAAACTTAGTCCCCTGCTGGCGGCCATCTTGGATGATGGATCGGCAACAAAGTAACAACACTTGGTCAGTACCTCATAAGGAACATTCATGCCTGATTTACTTTCATTCCATTCAGTGGTTCTCTAAAAGAAATCATTTGTATGCATTTCCTTAGGGTCTAATGTGAAACTTAGTCCCCGCTGGCGGCCATCTTGGATGATGGATCGGCAACAAAGTAACAACACTTGGTCAGCACCTCATAAGGAACACTCATGTTATGTTTTGTAAATTTCCATTCAGTGGTTCTCTAAGAGAAGTCATTTGTATGCATTTCCCATAGGGTCCAATGTGAAACTTAGTCCCCGCTGGCGGCCATCTTGGATGATGGATCGGCAACAAAGTAACACCACTTGATCAGCACCTCAGAAGGAACACTCATGCTATGTTTTGTTACATTCCATTTAGTAGTGGTTCTCTAAAAGAAGTCATTTGTATGCATTTCCCTTAGGGTCGAATGTTAAACTTAGTCCCCGCTGGCGGTCATCTTGGATGATGGATCGGTTTTAAAGTAACAACACTTGGTCAGCACCTCATAAAAAACATTCATGCCAGATTTAATTCCATTCCATTCAGTGGTTCTCTAAAAGAAATCATTTGTATGCATTTCCAATAGGGTCCTATGTTATACTAAGTTCCCCGCTTGCGGCCATCTTGGATAATGGATCAGCTACAAAGTAACAACACTTGGTCAGCAGCTCATAAGGAATATTCGTGCTATGTTTTGTTACATTCCATTCAGTGGTTCTCTAAAAGAAGTCATTTGTATGCATTTCCCATAGGGTCCTATGTTAAACTTAGTCCCCGCTGGCGGCCATCTTGGATGATGAATCGGCAACAAACTAACAAGACTTGGTCGACACCTCATAAGGAACACTCATGCTATGTTTTGTTACATTCCATTCAGTGGTTCTCTTAAAGAAGTCATTTGTATGCATTTCCTTTAGGGTCCAATGTTCAACTTAGTCCCCGCTGGCGGCCATCTTGGATGATGGATCGGCTACAAAGTAACAACACTTGGTCAACACTTCATAAGGAACATTCATGCCAGATTTACTTTCATTCCATTGAGTGGTTCTCTAAAAGAAATCATTTGTATGCATTTCCATTAGGGTCCTATGTTAAACTAAGTCCTCGCTGGAGGCCATCTTGGATGATGGATCGGCTTTAAAGTAACAACACTTGGTCAGCATCTCATAAGGAACATTCATGCCATGTTTGGTTTCATTCCATTCAGTGGTTCTATAGAAGAAGACATTTGTATGTATTTCCCTTAGGGTCCTATGTTAAACTAAGTCCCTCACTGGTGGCCATTTTGAATGATGTAACGGCTACAAAGTAACAACACTTGGTCAGCACCTTGTAAGGAACATTCATGTTACATTCCATTCAGTGGTTCTCTAAAAGAAGTCATTTGTATGCATTTCCCATAGGGTCCAATGTTAAACTTAGTCCCCCGCTGGCGGCCATCTTGGATGATGGATCGGCAACAAAGTAACAACACTTGGTCAGCACCTCATAAGGAACACTCATGCTATGTTTTGTTAAATTCCATTTAATGGTTCTCTAAAAGAAGTCATTTGTATGCATTTCCATAGGGTCAAATGTTAAACTTAGTCCCCGCTGGCGGCCATCTTGGATGATGGATCGGCTACAAAGTAACAACACTTGGTCAGCACTTCATAAGGAACATTCATGCCAGATTTGCTTTCATTCCATTCAGTGGTTCTCTAAAAGAAATCATTTGTATGCATTTCCAATAGGGTCCTATGTTAAAGTAAGTCCCCGCTGGCGGCCATCTTGGATGATGGATCGGCTAAAAAGTAACAACACTTTGTCAGCACCTTGTAAGGAACATTCATGCTATGTTTTGTTACATTCAATTCAGTGGTTCTCTAAAAGAAATCATTTGTATGCATTTCCATTAGGGTCCTATGTTAAACTAAGTCCTCGCTGGCGGCCATCTTGGATGATGGATCTGCTTCAAAGTAACAACACTTGGTCAGCATCTCATAAGGAACATTCATGCCATGTTTGGTTTCATTCCATTCAGTGGTTCTAAAAGAAGACATTTGTATGTATTTCCTTTGGGTCCTATGTTAAACTAAGTCCCTCACTGGTGGCCATTTTGAATGATGTAATGGCTACAAAGTAACAACACTTGGTCAGCACCTTGTAAGGAACATTCATGTTACATTCCATTCAGTGGTTCTCTAAAAGAAGTCATTTGTATGCATTTCCCATAGGGTCCAATGTTAAACTTAGTCCCCCGCTGGCGGCCATCTTGGATGATGGATCGGCAACAAAGTAACAACACTTGGTCAGCACCTCATAAGGAACACTCATGCTATGTTTTGTTAAATTCCATTTAATGGTTCTCTAAAAGAAATCATTTGTATGCATTTCCCATAGGGTCAAATGTTAAACTTAGTCCCCGCTGGCGGCCATCTTGGATGATGGATCGGCTACAAAGTAACAACACTTGGTCAGCACTTCATAAGGAACATTCATGCCAGATTTGCTTTCATTCCATTCAGTGGTTCTCTAAAAGAAATCATTTGTATGCATTTCCAATAGGGTCCTATGTTAAAGTAAGTCCCCCGCTGGCGGCCATCTTGGATGATGGATCGGCTACAAAGTAACAACACTTTGTCAGCACCTTGTAAGGAACATTCTTGCTATGCTTTGTTACATTCAATTCAGTGGTTCTCTAAAAGAAATCATTTGTATGCATTTCCATTAGGGTCCTATGTTAAACTAAGTCCCCCGCTGGCGGCAATTTTGGTTGATGGATCGGCTACAAAGTAACAACACTTGGTCAGCATCTCATAAGGAACATTCATGCCATGTTTGGTTTTATTCCATTCAGTGGTTCTATAGAAGAAGACATTTGTATGTATTTCCCTTAGGGTCCTATGTTAAACTAAGTCCCTCACTGGTGGCCATTTTGAATGATGTAATGGCTACAAAGTAACAACACTTGGTCAGCACCTTGTAAGGAACATTCATGTTACATTCCATTCAGTGGTTCTCTAAAAGAAGTCATTTGTATGCATTTCCCATAGGGTCCAATGTTAAACTTAGTCCCCCGCTGGCGGCCATCTTGGATGATGGATCGGCAACAAAGTAACAACACTTGGTCAGCACCTCATAAGGAACACTCATGCTATGTTTTGTTAAATTCGATTTAGTGGTTCTCTAAAAGAAGTCATTTGTATGCATTTCCCATAGGGTCCAATGTTAAACTTAGTCCCCCGCTGGCGGCCATCTTGGATGATGGATCGACTACAAAGTAACAACACTTGGTCAGCACCTCATAAGGAACATTCATGCCAGATTTACTTTCATTCTATTTAGTGGTTCTCTAAAAGAAATCATTTGTATGCATTTCCATTAGGGTCCTATGTTAAACTAAGTCCCCACTGGCGGCCATTTTGGATGATGGATCGGCTACAAAGTAACAACACTTAGTCAGCACCTTGTAAGGAACATTCATGCTATGCTTTGTTACATTCAATTCAGTGGTTCTCTAAAAGAAATCATTTGTATGCATTTCCATTAGGGTCCTATGTTAAACTAAGTCCCCCGCTGGCGGCCATCTTGGATGATGGATCGGCTACAAAGTAACAACACTTGGTCAGCATCTCATAAGGAACATTCATGCCATGTTTGGTTTCATTCCATTTAGTGGTTCTATAGAAGAAAACATTTGTATGGATTTCCCTTAGGTCCTATGTTAAACTAAGTCCTTCACTGGTGGCCATTTTGAATGATGTAACGGCTACAAAGTAACAACACTTGGTCAGCACCTTGTAAGGAACATTCATGTTACATTCCATTCAGTGGTTCTCTAAAAGAAGTCATTTGTATGCATTTCCCATAGGGTCAAATGTTAAACTTAGTCCCCCGCTGGCCGCCATCTTGGATGATGGATCGGCAACAAAGTAACAACACTTGGTCAGCACCTCATAAGGAACACTCATGCCATGTTTTGTTAAATTCCATTTAATGGTTCTCTAAAAGAAGTCATTTGTATGCATTTCCCATAGGGTCAAATGTTAAACTTAGTCCCCGCTGGCGGCCATCTTGGATGATGGATCGGCTACAAAGTAACAACACTTGGTCAGCACTTCATAAGGAACATTCATGCCAGATTTGCTTTCATTCCATTCAGTGGTTCTCTAAAAGAAATCATTTGTATGCATTTCCAATAGGGTCCTATGTTAAAGTAAGTCCCCGCTGGCGGCCATCTTGGATGATGGATCGGCTTCAAAGTATAACACTTGGTCAGCATCTCATAAGGAACATTCATGCTATGTTTTGTTACATTCCATTCAGTGGTTCTCTAAAAGAAGTCATTTGTATGCATTTCCCATAGGGTCCTATGTTAAACTAAGTCCCCCGCTGGCGGCCATCTTGGATGATGGATCGGCTTCAAAGTATAACACTTGGTCAGCATCTCATAAGGAACATTCATGCTATGTTTGGTTACATTCCATTCAGTGGTTCTATAGAAGAAGACATTTGTATGTATTTCCCTTAGGGTCCTATGTTAAACTAAGTCCCTCACTGGTGGCCATTTTGAATGATGTAACGGCTACAGAGTAACAACACTTGGTCAGCACCTTGTAAGGAACATTCATGTTACATTCCATTCAGTGGTTCTCTAAAAGAAGTCATTTGTATGCATTTCCCATAGGGTCCAATGTTAAACTTAGTCCCCCGCTGGCGGCCATCTTGGATGATGGATCGGCTACAAAGTAACAACACTTGGTCAGCACCTCATAAGGAACACTCATGCTATGTTTTGTTACATTCCATTCAGTGGTTCTCTAAAAGAAGTCATTTGTATGCATTTCCCATAGGGTCCAATGTTAAACTTAGTCCCCCGCTGGCGGCCATCTTGGATGATGGATCGGCTACAAAGTAACAACACTTGGTCAACACCTCATTAGGAACACTCATGCTATGTTTTGTTACATTCCATTCAGTGGTTCTCTAAAAGAAGTCATTTGTATGCATTTCCCATAGGGTCCAATGTTAAACTTAGTCCCCCGCTGGCGGCCATCTTGGATGATGGATCGGCTACAAAGTAACAACACTTGGTCAGCACCTTGTAAGGAACATTCATGCTATGTTTTGTTACATTCCATTCAGTGGTTCTCTAAAAGAAGTCATTTGTATGCATTTCCCATAGGGTCCGATGTTAAACTAAGTTTCCCGCTGGCGGCCATCTTGGATGATGGATCGGCTTCAAAGTAACAACACTTGGTCAGCATCTCATAAGGAACATTCATGCCATGTTTGGTTTCATTCCATTCAGTGGTTCTATAGAAGGAGTCATGTGTATGCATTTCCATAGGGTCCAATGTTAAACTTAGTACCCCGCTGGCGGCCATCTTGGATGATGGATCGGCTACAAAGTAACAACGCTTGGTCAGCACCTCATTAGGAACACTCATGCTATGTTTTGTTACATTCCATTCAGTGGTTCTCTAAAAGAAGTCATTTGTATGCATTTCCCATAGGGTCCAATGTAAAACTTAGTCCCCGCTGCCGGCCATTTTGAATGATGGATCGGCTACAAAGTAACAACGCTTGGTCAGCACCTCATTAGGAACACTCATGCTATGTTTTGTTACATTCCATTCAGTGGTTCTCTAAAAGAAGTCATTTGTATGCATTTCCCATAGGTTCCAATGTTAAACTTAGTCCCGCGCTGGCGGTCATCTTGGATGATGGATCGGTTTTAAAGTAACAACACTTGGTCAGCACCTCATAAGGAACATTCATGCCAGATTTACTTTCATTCCATTCAGTGGTTCTCTAAAAGAAATCATTTGTATGCATTTCCATTAGGGTCCTATGTTATACTAAGTTCCCCGCTGGCGGCCATCTTGGATAATGGATCAGCTACAAAGTAACAACACTTGGTCAGCAGCTCATAAGGAATATTCATGCAATGTTTGGTTTCATTCCATTAAATGGGTCACTAAAAGAAGTCATTTGTATGCATTTCCCTTAGGTTCTATGTTAAATTAGTCCCCTGCTGGCGGTCATCTTGGATTATGGATCGGCTACAAATTAACAACACTTGGTCAGCACCTCATAAGGAACATTCATGCCATGTTTGGTTTCATTCCATTCAGTGGTTCTCTAAAAGAAGTCATTTGTATGCATTTCCCATAGGGTCCTATGTTAAACTAAGCCCCCCTCTGGCGGCCATCTTGGATGATGGATCGGCTACAAAGTAACAACACTTGGTCATCAGCTCATAAGGAACATTCATGCCATGTTTGGTTTCATTCCATTCAGTGGTTCTCGAGGAGAAGTTCAAAATGTAAAATGTTAACGACGACGACGGACGACGACGGACGACGACGGACGACGGACGACGGACGCCAAGTGATGAGAAAGCTCACTTGGCCCTTCGGGCCAGGTGAGCTAAAATGAAGGACAAGAATATAAAAAATCTCATAGAACAAAATACAATGACGGGATGTTTAAGTACAGATCCACGTCATATGTACCAAAGAAACACAAAAAGGAATATAGATAAAATACATTAGCAAAACTAAAATACAAGAATACAAAAATTATCTTAGAACAATAACACAGTGACGGGACGTATAAGTACAGCGTCACGTCAAATGGACATCACCAAAAACAGTAACAGTAATATTCATAAAGGCATATTAAAATATACTATGACACGTTGTTAAGATGATAAACAACGTCAGTACCCATAATCTATACTTCGTGACTATTGTGTGTTATTTGTGAAGTTGATACGGAATATTTACCAACGAGGTCTTGGTACCTTCCGATTCATTTTTTTTTTAAGAAAACAGACGAGTCGTTCTTTGACATACTCCTTCTTCATCGACATTCTGCTCAGACACTGGTGACGTTACAAAGTAGGAGCTGCAAGTTTCTAATTAGTTTCTTTGTTAATTGGAATTTTGTTAATGTGTTTCATCTCAAATAATGTATTATCTTTAAATACTCAAGAATTGAATATCTATATTGATGACAAAATCTGTTTTTTGTGTAATATTCATATTTAGAATATGTGGTTTCAATGGAAACAAAACAATACACATTCTAGAATTTTTTTTATATTCTCCAAATGACATAATTTTTACATATATTTTATGTGTTGTTTATGGTGGTAGTGTACAGTCTTCATGCCATTGTCCGTTAATCTGTATTTTTTACGTTGCTACTTTGAAATTAAGTGTCCTTTTGGTTGGTTTTTAATGAGTTGCTTTTCCTTATCGAATGTTTTGAATGTGTGTTTTGTTTTATATGATATATATATATATATATATATATATAAGTACGTCTGAGCCAGTGACAACTCTACAACAGATTGATCCATCGGATCACCAGCAGTGATGGTGATACATGGCTGTGTACATTATGTATATACAACTCGTCTAAACATCAACCCAACAATGTTAGATCTGTGTAAATTTGCTTTCGCAATTTTTGTTCTTCCTCGCCGGGATTCGAACCCATGCTACTGAGATATCGTGACACCGTCGCCTGCACTGTAGCCGTCCCGCTAGACCACACGACCACCTGGGCTTCATAAAATGAAGCTTTCGGTGGCCGGGTGTTACCTTTCCACGTCAGTTTTAATCAGCGTCGTACTACAGTACATGATATATAATAACATCTCCATGCCTTATATATCATGTACTGTAGTACGACGCCAGATTAAACTGACGTGGAAGTAACACCCGGCCACCGAAAGCTTCATTTTATGAAGCCCAGGTGGTCGTGTGGTCTAGCGGGACGGCTACAGTGCAGGCGATTTGGTGTCACGATATCTCAGTAGCATGGGTTCGAACCGGCGAGGAAGAACAAAAATTTGCGAAAGCAAATTTACACAGATCTAACATTGTTGGTTGATATATATATATATATATATATATATATAAAATGTATCGAAACTTCCAACGGATTTTTGCCAAACTTAGATGAAATAAAAACTTGAACATAGTGCCATTGCTGTTGAAATGTCTGTTCCAAGTGCAGGATATCCAGTTAGCTGCCATGTGGTCAATTTATTAACAACTAAAAATGTTTCAACTTTGTTGGTGACATAAGCCTTGAGAATTTAATATTTTCAAATTAAAAAAAAATATAACAGTAGACAAAACAAACTTTGGTATTTTATTTCATAAATAATTGTCATTATTCTTTATTGTATTGGATTCTCCTTCATCGGTCAAGTCAATCTCAGTTATATCAATACAATGCAATGGTTGGCTTTGGACAGACTATGTCATTATAAGTTCCATTATAGCTATAGTCACAGATTTGTTCATAGATATACAACGGTCTTGCTGCATTTAATCTTTTGTGTGTTTGGCATAATAGGTGGTGAAATTATAGTGTTCTTCTTTATAAAATATTGATTATAATAGGTTAGGAGTCAAATGATTAGTATGATGTTACACATCTGTGTTTTGATGAATCAACAATTAAGTGGTGATATGTGCGTATATGCTGCAGTGTTAAAATATTACTGAAGGTATTGCTTCCAATTTCAATATAGGACAGGTTTTTCCATATTGCTCCTTGACTAACTGGGCAATATTACAGCTATTTCTGCTGGACTTGATGGCACTACCAATGCTTGGAAATCTTTAGAAAGAGCGTAAACCTAAACTTTTGTATTTCACTTCTGCGGCATATGTTTCATATATTGTCGATTTTCTTCATTTTTTTGTATAAAAAGATCATCCTTCATTGACTTGGATTCACATGTTTGTAAACAGCGCCAGCATCTTCGTTTGGATTATTACGTTGAGAACGTTTGATACGATGCTTTTTGTCCGCACTTTGATTTTTGTCCGTATGCTTTTGTCAGATAATTTTGCTTCTTGTCCGACACTTTTGCTTTTTGTCCGTTTTGCATTTTGTCCGATAATTTTGCCTTTTGTCCGACACTTTCGCTTTTTGTCCGTTGCTTTTGTCCGATAACTTTGCTTTTGTCCGACACGTTTGCTTTTTGTCCGTTGCTTTTTGTCCGTTTTGCTTTTGTCCGCTGATTTTGCTTTATGTCCAATATAAACATGTATACATTTTTTGCAGGTTTCATTTTGAACTTCGAAACGCCATGCTCTTTTGGAGTTGAATAAAGACCATACTCAATTTGTAAATGATTTGTACATGAAATATTCGTTTCTTTCACAAGATATAAGAAGATGTGGAATGAGTGCCAATGAAACAACTCTCCATCTAGTATGATCAATATGTTCTGATTTTTTTATTCAACAGTATATTATATGGAGTTCTTAAAACTGAAAACTCTGTGTTAGTACAACATGTATATGCGTGCAGAATTTAGACTGGTACTTTATGTCTTCTTTGGTCTTTTGTGCTATTTACTGATGAAGAAACCCCTGTTACACTGATTTTTAAGTTCGGTCAGTGGTTGTTCTGTTGTAATACTGTCCAGTTTTCGGGGCAAAGTGGTCTGATTGAAATGAAAGGTTGTTTCATCTTTATGATCTGCTGATATCGGTGACGACTTTCACTATACAAGTATATTATGCCATGTAGTGCTCTCACACAAGAGTGGAAAAAGCTGTTGTTACACCAGCGCATGAGTCCTAAATTTAACAAATTCAAGCAATAAATGAGCTGAAATAACCATTTCATTCTTGAAAACGTATTATATTATAGGAATTATAACAGTGGAGTCAGTCCTCCTTCTTAGTCAACACAGTTATTTGCATTTGTACTTTCGTATTACTACTCATTTAAAAACTGAAATCGACCCATAATAATGAAGTAATTTTCACAAATCAAGTTGTATAGAATTATGGTACAATGTTACGCATTACTGTTCTTCAATTTTTTATTATTAGAAAAGTAAACACACACAAGTGATTGTGCATATTGTCAACATAGGCAGAAATGTTTAGTGTTATCGTGCATATTTATAGATTTTGCGTTTCTGTGTTTAATAGTTGAAGTTTGTAAGAAATAGTCCAAAGCTCAATTTCAAATTATGCATATAACATAATTTATAACATAAACTGAATAAATGCCTCTTAAACTACTGGCCCAAATATAAACAAACTTGGCAACAGTCATCATTAGGGTATCTGATTTAAAAAATATGTCTGATTAACTCACCTACCAACCAAAATGGCCAACATGGCTGAAATAGAACATACGGGGTAAAAATAAAGTTGTAACTATTATTTTGAAAACAATTAAAAAGAGAAAATCTGACAACAGCAGGATGCTCTTCCAATTGTCCATACATGTCAAAACTGTAAGATGACGTCTCAAAATTGGTCTCCATTCTCTGACTAGTTTGCCTCAACCCAATGTTATGAAACAATGCTTATTACCACATAACCCAGATCAAGTTTCAATTTTGGTGGTGTCACTTTTACTGTGCTAGAGATATGTTCCGTTCTTTAACTTTAGTTTGCCTAAAAAATATGTTATGAAACTTATGTGCAATGTGTATTACCACAAAACACAGGTCAAGCATGAATTTTGGTGGCCTCACTTTTCCTGTTATGTCCCTTTATAAATTGGGAAAATGCTGACTTTATCGCTTTTGTTTTCTAAATTAAGTTTACCTCTCTCGTGTTCTTAATAAATCACAAAAAGATTAATTTATTGTAATTATTAAAAGTAAGACGATGTGGCAGTATGATTGCCAACGAGAAAACTTCAATCAAAGACCAGATGACATAGAAGTTAACACTTTCTATAAGTCACCGTGCGGTCATTAACAATAAACAAAACCCATACCTCATAGTCGGCTAAAAAGGCCCCGAAACGAAAATCTTACGGCCTGATTTATGTACAAAATTTGTAAATTCCTATATAAACATGATAAAATTACATTTTCTTAATTATTTGTCAGATAAAACTACACTGATTGAAAAATTGTAATCAATTAAAACATTTTCTTAAAACAAATAGTTTACACCCCGACCAATCTTCATCATCTTCTTCTGATTAAGTGTAGGACTCATTTCACATCTTAAGGGGGCTCGCGGGTATAAATCGAATTCTGTTTTAAATATAGGATATTGCTTTTTTTTTTCTATAAATGAACTTTATCATATACTTAATAGAAAAATAAAATAAAAACATGGGATCACCGTTCATTTAAGCTCACAATCTGCCTTCGAAATAAACATGCATTTCTGTTAAAGTATTTTTTTTCTGTTGAACTAATAGGAGAAAAAGAAGTAGTATCGAAATAAAAAAAAAGAACTTAATTACAGAAATCGCTTAAATTTTACTATTTTTTAGCTGATGTACAGCTTATTTGAAAAAAATAATAAAAAATATAAGTCTTCGATGAGTTAAAATAGATATTTCAATTTTAATGCCAAAAAAATGGCAGTTTTGCACCAAAGGGAGATAATTTGGAACTTTTGCAATGATATAAACTTTTAATAAGTCATCTGGGGCCAAAAACAAACCGATTATGTTGGTTGATTTTTGTACCATATCATAAAGTAACAACTAATTGTGTAACAAATAAAATTTGTAATGAAAAAAAAAAATGTTTAAAATTTGACTGAATTTTTGTACCCTCGAGCCTCCTTAAAATATAAAAAGTTGACAATGACAGCATAAGAGAACGTAACTTTTTCAAACTTAATGCACATGTTATAACTTTTTTCGTTAGGGATTTAAAAAAATGCAATTTTAACACTTTCCATAAAATCGTAAATGATGTTAAGATTGTGGACTTATACGAGTATCACCTGATAAAATTAACAATATCAATTATAATACTAGAATACGCCATTTTTATGAAAAATAAATAAAACAGACTTCTTATGAATAAAGTGTTGATAAAATGAGATTTTGAAAAGAAAAATATCTGGCGATCTACTACATGTATCTACATGTTTCACATAATCAAATTAAGAAGCATGCATATAACATATGAAAAAAATAAGAGAGCAAAATTACCATATTACATAAAACAAATAGAAACGTATAATTGGGGGAAAAGAGACAAACAATTTAAGAAACGAAATATTAACAATTTCACTAGCCGTCTTCTGGCAAAGAGATCATTGCTAAATTTTAAGAAAGAGAAGAAACTGATAAAACACAAATATTAAAAGAAAATTAAGAAAATAAAACATCGAAGGTTTTAAGCAAAGACAATCAATGTGATATGTTGGAAGCACGGCCGTCCTAAAAATAAAGCGGTAGCCTCAGATTTGTTTTGCATTTGTTTCACTCATAGTATCAAACTCAGTTTTAAAGTTTCAAAACATTTTGAATTTTGAAAATAGAAGAAACTACTAAAATAATATACAAAACAGACTTTAAATCATATAGGAAGGTATCAAATTGTTATTTAGTGCTAAACATAATTGAAGGAGACATTTTTTTGCAAAATTAATTATTGTGCATTTGTTTAAAAAATTTTGTTTTCATTCTATGGAATTTTGCATTTATTAAAGCCAATCCCGACTTGAAAAAAATGAAAGCAGATAACCTAAAGGATCAACTTTGAAAATCTCTGCATGCATACTTGTTAGAAGAATGTAATTATGTAAATTCTTCGGTCACATAAAGCGGCATTTCCACATAAGTAGGTTATAAGCTTTAAGTGTAACGCTGAGTGGCTCCAACACCATGTGTAAAGTCAGTGTCTTTCGCATTCTTGGATTGTAAATAACAGAGATTCTACGGTCCAATTTCTAATCAATGTAGCAAAATTTGGTGCAGAAATGCAGATAACTAATGCGAATTTACATTTAAAAGAACAAATTTATAAGATTTGAACTTATAAATATTAATATTTTTACAAGCGTAGATTTTATTTGTTTGATTTATAATGTTTTTGAATTGGCATTTTTAGGGGAGATAACTCTGAAATAGTGCATTTTCTGAAAAAGTCTACACGAACTTTTTGCTTTGCATCATGGTGCGGAGCGATAAGTTTCAGTTGATATACACCCCATCTTTAAATAATTACTTGTAACATATAGATTCTGATTGGTCGCTTTATGATGCAGCTGATTTACAGCAACATCTATTGTCTAAAATGAGATAACAAATTACAGACTTTTCTCATCTCCGGATAAGACATCAAATGCCGGAAAGTTAAATATGTGTATTTCAGTTCCGATCAACTGTCATTAATTCATGTATTGTATTGTGTACATATTGCATACTTTAATTCAATATTGAAATATCAATTATTAATACATGTTTATTTGCTTTGTTAATCTGCAATATGCACGATTTGTTTTGCTAAACAACATTCCTATACAATATTTACAAAAATGCAGTATCTGTATTTTACAACTTTTGCCAATCTAGGCACAACTCCAGAGAGGCACACCTCCAGAGTCGTGTCTATTTGTAAAATGTTTTAATTTTCAACCAGTAAAGTGACCAAATTGATATTCCAAGTCTAAGACATCAATGTTATATCAATCAGTATCTAAAAATACTAGCTCAACAACCATATGGACACATATTACCTTTAAGTAGGATAGAGCAAAGCAGTCCACAGCTTTTTAGAAAGCTCAAACTTGTTCTATTTTAAATTTTAGCAGGAAAACACGCACGGTGACCCTATCTTATCTATTGATATTCTCAAAGCATTTTCTAAGAGTTACGTCTCGCATTTTGTTTTCAATTTTATTATTTAGTTGAGCGTCTGATCACATTATGCTGTTTTTTCCCGTATAATCCTTTCAAAATGTGTCATTTTGTCACAACCTGTAGCTTCAGAAAATGCTCGGTGACCTATCATATTTATCATATTTTTGAACATTTCACAATATATACTACGTTTTTGCAAAGTCTGAACAAATTCTTTCATTTTTAATCTATACTCCCATACCACCTTAAAGACGATTTTCACCTCTTTTTTTTTGCGTTTTGTCATATATTATAGACAATTATAATAGATAAAGATACACTTTAAATCAAAAAAATAATCAGCAAGTCAAGATCTATCAACAAGTCAAATGTTGCCGACATAGTTAGGTAGATTGTTACTCTTTATAGGAGTTATTGCCCTTAAATACGCATTTTTTTTTTATCATCTTTTGTGTTTTTAGCAAAACTAAAGAAGATAGAAGGAAACTGAATAGCACATGATCAGCAATAGAAGATCAACAAAACAGATTTTGTCATGAATTCTATTCTTGTTTATTATGTGGGAGAGAGTCCTTTGTTGAATATGCACATAGACCAAGGTGATCATAAAGCCTCTCGTTTATCAGTATTAGAACTATGCATATTTGGTTAAAAAAGACTTTTAAGACCAATGTCGAATACTTTTCGCTTGATAAATTTTTGGAACAGATGTGAGAGTACAGGGTTATTTGAACGGACGTAATTCGAGTTCGGAAGTGTTCTTACTCAAGTATGACTTTCTTGCTTTTACTTTCGACATGTAAAGTTAAGCTTATGTCCTGAATTTCACGCCCTTATTGTAAAGAAACTTCAATAAACAGCAGACTATATGCCAGGTATTTTTGACAACCAGTGACAAATAATTTGGGGCGTAATTTCAGGAGGATTTACCCAGGATGCAATTGCTCGTAGACTGTATATACCCTCTACAATAGACCAAATAATCCACAAATTCCGCAAAAGGGATCTTTTAATGATAGGCCATGTCCTGGGAGACATAAAGCAACAAACGCCCAGCAGGACCGAGGCATTTGTCTTAAACGTCTCCGGTATTGATCCGCGTGGCTTTCTAATTGACACGAATATCCATTGGTGTTCATGATAAAACCTTTGGAGCTATATCAGTTTGCGTCGAAACTAATAAAAGGCACGGCGACCTTTCCTTGGTGATATTTCAGTAGCCAGCCGTCCGGCGTAAAAAATATCTTTTAACCAACAACCATCTTATGTGTACCAAAAGCTGCCAGCGATGGTCACACAGACAATTTGCAACCTTCGTGTTCCAAGTTCAGGCTTTTCGCAGAATCCTATTAAACATCTAGTGTTGTCACTACCATGTGCTGTAGAGATTTCGTTGCACAACATGACAGAAACATTCTTTGTTAGAACTCTATGTTGATAACTGGATGTATCTACCCATTGTAGCCGAAAAATGATAATGAAACATTTTTGTTTTGATATCGATCTATTGTTTGAATTGTAAATGTTCATATTTAATTTTTTTTTAAAGATTATCATTTTGAATATAGATTTTATTTTGAAAAAGCAAGTGTTGGACTTGCGCTTTTATTGGCACTCAGTTCATATAAGCTGTCATTTTTTAAATGTGCTTATCCAAATCCTGGACTGTATTCCAGCGGCTTTCATTCGTTTACTTTTGTGTACATTTTAAACAAACCAGTATTTTTCAAATGTTTTTACCAATATTTTAGCTGCATGTAACATTTTGCACACTCAGAACAGCGAAAAAAAATTTAAATTTCAGAAATAAATAGTCTTTAGCCATCAACGATTAGCCGATAACTTTTCAAGAGTTGTTTTCGTTAAAGGATGATTCCTTTTTTTGTGTGCAAATTTTGCTCTTAACGACAAAAAAAAAGAACATTACGAGAAGCATTAACGGTATCACCTGTAGTATTTTACAACCTTCATTGGTGGTAGTTCATATATATTTCTGGTGTTTTTGTATATGAGTTATTGTCCTGAATAAACATCGTTATGCGTTTGTGCGTTTTTGCGTTTCAGTTTTTATTCTGAAATTTCTTCTATCAACCAAGACAAACTTTAAATTCGGCCCTTATAAATGTTTTCTCCAGAAATCTATGTATCATTATCTAATAGCTACAAATTTAACCATTATCTAGTGGCCTTAGATGAGATTTTCCGAGACGCTGGGTTTGAAATGGGGTACCCCATTCAATTTATACAATATTCGGAATCTTTAAAAGATGCAGATGGGAATTTTTGGTCCTTATGGATTTTTTCGCAAGGAACTTAATTAAAACTCCTAGTAGGATCATCAAAAAGCAACTGTTTATGACCTCCTTGGATTAAAAATCTTCAAGACAACGGGTTCGAAAGTTCAGTTAAACATATGTCTTTTTTAAACATTATATTAATGGACCTGGCACATTGAAGTCTTGTCCAACATATGATTATAATACGACACAAACGGAGCAGGATTTGCTTACCCTACCTGAAAACCATAAATCGTCACGTTTTTTAAAGGGTCCTGGTTGCTAAGATTTTATTTTTGAATGTTGTGTTTTGTGGACTGTTGTGTGTCTTGTTGTTTTTTTAGTGTGATTGCCCCTTTGATATATTTCGCCTCTCTCTTATATATGATATCACAATAATTATATATATGTAAGCGTTCATATACATTTAAATAGATACAATGTTGGAATAAAATAGACATAATAATTAAATGAATGTAAACAAGAAAATGAAGAAATAGAAAAAAAAGGGGACATAAACAGGAGAAGTAGAAGGCAAGATATAAGGATATTTGTACGTATGAGGAGTTGGCATTCTGAGTGTATTACACAACAAGCAATATTTTAGATCGTGTTATATAGACACACGCTTATTCATTCTGGTCGTAAGTTAGTCTGTCATCCTCACACGTGTTAGCAATGGTGTACCTTCTCCAATTTGTAGAATATATGGGATATTCAAAGATTTAGACGAACATGTTCGAAACTTTATAACAGTTTAGAAATTGATCAAATCAAATAATCCATGTGTTATAGTTTCGTTATTGAAATTCTAGATATGTTTTACCGCGCTAATTATAATATATGACAATCATACAAATAAGTCAGGAACGGGGGTTCAACCTGTGATTTAGTAGTTGTTGTTTGTTTCTGTATATAATATTTGTTTGTAATATACAGTTTTGTAATCTATCAAGACGTTGGTTTTTCTCGTTTGAATTGTTTTACCATTATGGTAAAGGGTGTCGGCGTTTGTTGCATGTGGAAGTGCATACATTTACGACATTTTATAGCTTATACGCACAGTTAGTTATATATTGTCACCATTTGCACTGAAACACGAACGACCGTCTGTCCGTCGCTCCAAAATATTTTGCAACATTTTAGTTTAAAAAATTTCTCGTAAGTCTGGTAATAATTTCATCATATTTTTTTTTAAACATTACAAACATTACAAATATAACAAACAATGCTTTAACTTTTGGAACACTATCGCAAAGTTTAAGGAATACATGTGTAGCTATTTATTGAGATAAACTGTATTAATCTTTAAATTTCGGAATTGTCTAGCAACTATTTCCAAAATGGCGTACCGTTAAGACGTTCGAGGCTATTCAAGTAATAAGGAAACTTCGGTTAACACAACAGCATTGTCAGTCAAGTAGTTAATTGTTGTTTGACAAACTCAAAAAAAGGGGGGAAAGTAATTAAAAGGCTACTTAGCATTTACGTAATTTTTATAACGATTTAGAAGTGCACAATATTCTAGATACAGATAGTGCATTTCTAAACATAAAACACTTTTTTAATAGAAACATTTGAAATAAATACATCAACAGTGTTTATTTTAAAACTGGTCAAGTCTGTAGGGCGGCAAAAGTGGAAGTTAGTGTTATTTTTTTTCTCCTCACTGAAATGCGATACTTTTAATACTGATCCGTAAATGTGATTAAGTTTTCGGTATTATATTTCTTATCAATAGAGTATGCATGTACCAACCAAAAAAAGATGACTATATCCCGGGTTATTACTCCTGATAAAAAAAGAGAAATAAAATCAAATCTGGAACTAGTCTCGGTTACCCAGACGTTTGAATTTTACAAATCAATATGCGATACCAGTGGAAAATATGAAGGAATTAAAAATATGTTACAATCAAACATAACTCTGTTTTAAAAAAAATGTGTATTTACAATAAGCAGTTTTTAAGTTTGTTTACTTGTTAGTTAATTAATTTGTGTAAACAAGTAAGCTAAGGTGTTAGCTAAGTCGTTATAAAAAGTAAGCTAAGTCGTTATAACAAGTAAGCTTAAGTCGCTATAACGACTTAAATATAAAACTCTAATCAAATAAAAACCAAAAAACTGCAATTTTCCTTAAAATTACCAATTCAGGGGCAGCAACCCAAAACCGCGTTGTCTAAGGTATCGGAATTTTTTTTAGCAGATAGATCTTGACCTGATTAACATTTTTACTCCAGTCAGATTGTCTCTAAATGCTTTATTTTTAGAGATATAAGCCAAAATCTACATTTTACCCCAATGTTCTATTTTAAGACATGGCGGCCATGTTGATTATTTGGCGGGGTCATTTGATACTTTTTTTTAAACTAGATACCCTAAGGATAATTTTGACCATATTTTCTTTAATTTTGCCAGTAGTTTTAGAGGAGAAGATTTTTGTAAAAGTTAACGACGACGACGACGGATGCCAAGTGATTAGAAAAGCTCACTAAGCCCTCTGTGTAAAATTAGCTAAAAAAGCAAAACGGACAAAAAGCAACGGAGAAAAATCAAAAGTGTCGGACAAAAAGCAAATTATCGGACGAAAAGCAAAACGGACAAAAAGCAACGGATAAAAATCAAAAGTGTCGGACAAAAAGCTAAATTATCGGACAAAAAGCAAAACGGACAAAAAAGCAACGGACAAAAAGCTAAAGTGTCGGACAAAAAGCAAAATTATCGCACAAAAAGCAAAAGCGGACAAAAAGCAAATTGCTGACAAAAAGCACCGTATCAAACGTTCTATCTGGGAAAAGTCTAATTCATCCGTAGTTCCTCAATAAACTTTCATCATATTTATCTGTTAGCTCCGATGGGACTTAAGCAAAATGACACAAAACTAGCTTCGAATTCAGACTTTTTCACTTTTCAACTTTCGTGTTCGGTAAGGAAGTAACTTATAATAAAAACAAGCTAAAATACGGAATCGTATTCAATAAACTCATCATAGATACCAGGATTAAATTTTGTATTCACGCCAGACGCGCGTTTCGTCTACAAAAGACTCATCAGTGACGCTCGAACCCAAAAAGTTAAATAGGCCAAATAAAAAACAAAGTTGAAGAGCATTGAGAAAGAAAATTCTTAAATATTTTGCCAAATACAGCTAAGGTAATCAATTCCGGAGGTAGAAAAGCCTTAGTATTTCAAAAATTCAAAAGTTTTCTAAACAGTTAATTCATAAATATGACCATATCAATGATAATTCATGTCAGCACTTCTGTGCTGACTACTGGGCTGTTGATACCCTCGGGGAATTAAAACTCCACCAGCAGTGGCATCGACTTAGTGGTTGTAAATAAATTTAAATGTTTGCTGCGGACTTTGATATATAAAGACAATTACGAAATACGCACACATGGTTAGCATAATTAGTAAAATAATATTATTTTAGGCAGCTAACAAATATTTTGCAGGTGCTCGTCAAATTGTCATAGCCAAAAAAATCATTTTACCGCATCTGGACCCATTTTGTCAGACGTCGTTAATAATATTTACATATGACACAATAAAGCTGTACATGTTCCATTGAACCTCTTTGCAATAAAAATCTGAATGTATCTCTCTATCAACAAATATGAACTATACTAAAGATAATATGGAAGACATTTATAAACATATAACAGTAATTGTGCACTGTTTGGACGGTATATCGGCAAAAGACAACCAAATAGATCACATGAAACCGGAAAGGGATTGATAATTTCATCGTTTCTCTAACTAAACAAGAATATCATAAACATATTTCGAATGCTTTTTGTAGAAAAAAAAAAAAACCAAAACTTTGTTACGATAATAAATAAAACTTCGAACTTTTTCCGATATTTTTTTTTTATTATTTTCTAATTTCATCTGTTAAACCTTCTCATATCACCTCATGTGAATTGCATTTAGAAGACCCTCTGCGATGGAACATTGGGTCGTACTGATAGGGTGGGATACTTTTCGAGAATGATACTACAGCATGTACAAGGGTTCTCCGTGAACCCTATGAAAATAAGTTTGTCAAGTTATTCTTTCGAGAACTTCATGGTTGACTGAAAACAAACACAATCATGGTTACATTTATTGATTACAAACATTAATCATTAATTGTTCTACATGATAAAGTAGAGATTTTCCTATGAGAATTCAAGTCTCAATTTTCTATGCTTAAAGTTATGCTGACTGGGAGGTCATCCTCAAAATTTCAAAATTAAATGGTGCATGGCTGTTAGATTTAATAGTCCAACGCAAAACCCCAGTAACTTACCCTTATAACACTAACAAAATGAATATGTTTATTGATAGTTATAGTCTGATGTGGACTTTTCAATTCAAACAGATGTAATGATGACTCCCCACAATGTCCATAGAAATTCTTAATTATGATGAATTTCTTAGCAATACTATGAAGGCGTAGAGAGATAACTTCTAAACGTATTTCTTTCCCAATAATTAAATATGTTATATATATTATAACAAAGGATACATAACCGGTTATTAGATAAAACCTAAAATTTACTGTATGTATAAAACATGTATAAAAGAAGAAGTAGAAAAATAATTAAGGAATGAGCAGGCAGGTTTTAGATAAAAAAAAGAGGAACAACCGAACAGATTTTTATCCTTCGAAACATACTTGAGGAAACAAAGTAATGAAGGTCAGCTTTATACATACTTTTTAAAGACTTTGAACATGCATTTGACTCAGTCCATTGAGAGAGTCTATGGAAGATCATGAAGAGCTATGGATTACCAAGCAAGATCATAAGAACCATAAAGGAAATATATACCGGTTTCAAGTGAACCGTCATTGATCAGAGAGAAACATCGGAATGGTTAGTAATAGATTCAGGAGTAAAACAGGGTTATACAGTTTCAGGGTTTCTTTAACCATTTTGTCATAGAAAAACTGCAGGCAAGGCCAGAAAGATAAGATTGAACTCTAACATCGTTCTAGCAGATCTTGACTTGGCTGATGACTCAAAACATGAAAACTCAAAAACCTTGCAAGAAATATATTTGTCTCATTGGCAATCATACCCCATCTTCTTTTTTATAATTAATACTGTACAACACCAATGACTAAGACATAACAATAACAGATGGCAAAGTAAAACATAAAACAAGGCAGTATATGAAATTGCTAACAGCAGACACATCAAAAATGAAACCAGAAGCATACTGGGGACATGTATGCGACACATATTAAGGCGTGAAGGAGACAACACAAGTAAAATAACTCCACAATGGGATCCGGAAGGAAGAGAACTAGAAGAAGGCAAACAACTACATGGAGAAAAAAACAACAGAGTGAGAAAGGAACCAACACGGATTGATAAGTTGGAACGTGACAAGAACTGCGGCATAAGATAGAAAAGGGTGGAATATCAGCGTGGAGGCCTTTACTGACTTCTGTTGGGAGAGAATTAAGGTTAAGTAAAGTTATAACATGTATAATGTCAACGTCATAATTTTATTTTTATATTTTTTTTATTACGTAAGTTTGATATCAATTATACAAATCATATAAACCAAATGTTTTACAATATGGAGGTATAATTGATATAAATTGATATAAATTACAAAAAAAAAAAACGATCATGACAAAAATACAGAAGAAGCAAATACACCTGAAACTAAATATATATATATAAATTTTAAAATAAATAAAGTTCAATATGCTCATAAAGTCCTTAATATATAAGATGTGGTCTGATTGCCAATGAGATAACTCTCCACAAGAGATCAAATGACATAGAAATTAACCGGTTTCTCATCTTAGTGATTTTCATGTACGATAATTAAGCTAATGAAGTAAATTGTAACGTAACGTTGCAGTTATGAGTCAGTCTCTTGTAGATGTACATTCATCCGATCGCGCAGGTAAGAATCATTTCCTGACATACAAAAAAGTTTTTTGCACTTTGTATTGATCTGTTTGATTTTGAAAACGTTTTTTTTTTTGTGATGCCAGTAACGAATTCATTTAACTAGTTTTTTCATAACTAAATCTGCTGATGTTTGTTTACAAGCTAAAATTGCTGAAAAATGCACAGTGTCGTGCATTCAAAACATTTTGTTCTAATTTTTTGTGAGGTTCATTGACATGAAGTCAAAGTATTTTTGTCTGTGGTATAAATTACTGAATTAAATTATTTGAAAAGCATTTTTATTTGATATATTTCTTAATCTTGTAAGAGTTAAAATGTTTATCATTGATATCAAATAATAGCATATCATTTTATTTTTTCATACATAATTTATTCTCCTATCCGTAACGTTCTGTATTTATAACTCACACAAGGCAACATAATCTTAGTCACATAATCAGTAAACCAATCATAACGTTATTTTTTTTCAGATGGCATGTTCTTACATGAGAAAAAATGTTTCCCATCGTGATGCATATGTAAAGCAAATATCATATGATATCAAAAGCTTCGCATAACAAGTAATTATATATAATAGGGCTTATTAACTGCAAGAACCTGGTTTTGATATGATGATGAATTGTCAATTACTGTGGATTCATTATTATTCGTTGAATACCAATTGTCTTGTATTTCATGGGTACAGTTAAACTACGAATTACAAATTTTCTATACGTTTTGCACGCAGAGATTGGCAAAACCACGAAATCAAATATCCACGAAAATGCAAGTTTCTCTCAATCTACGAAAATTGATACCGACGGAAATAAATGAATCCACATTAATCGTCACAAGAGCATCATTTATTAATTTGCATACGGCACACATTTAGTTAATTAGTAAACCACCCGATTCACATATTGCAACAATTTTTTAATATCAAAACTAGCTTTGCAGTGTCACTTGTAGCAATTTATGTAAATCACTCAAATAGTATTGTATTGTTTATAGCTATTTTCGTTACCATTAGACACTATAATAAGTTTTTCACTTTCCATTTTGTCATCGATTTGGTTCTTTTCTGCTTTATCTGAAAAAAGTCATATAATTATTTGTTTTTATGTAAACTGTTTTGTTGTAAATTATGACGTACTATGTCTCGTGTGAATTGATTCCCATTTATTATAGGGATCATTTACAGCCGGCTATGTGGTATGGGTTTTCACATGGGTCAAGGCCGTAGGTTTATGGTAAGTTTCTTATTAGAAATCATACCACATCTACATAAAATTGGTGAACTTAAGGGTCTCTGTAAAAAAATAACTTATAAATTCTTAATGCTGATCAAAACGATCAAATTGAATGAAAACTAGATGTAAAATAGAGCCAGAAGGTAGCAAAATAAAAATTATAACACTCATAATTCGAAGACAAACTGAAAAAAATGCTATGGCAAAAAACGAAATAAAGAGAGCAAAATAAAAATGTACAAAATATAGAAAATTAAAGGCAGAGCAACACGAAACCCATAAAGAACGGGATGAACTTAAATGATTCGGCATCCGTCGTCTTGCTCATAAAAGTATATATTTGGTGATTCCGAGATGTCACATTTGAGGAAACGATGACGGGAGTTTGGAATAACAATTAAAAGATATCCGTTGTCATGAGTGAAACAGATTTTACATAACCGTCAACCTTCTTAAGATGGTGTCCGTAAAAATTCAATCTATACACAATGGAACTAATTGTTTTATAACTTCTTTCTAAGAAGCAACCCTCTATTCAGGAAATCTTGATAGGAAACTAAAACTCTGGTATATTGTACCAACTGGCAAATATATTCTCGATATGCAGGCACAGACTAAAAGTTGCAAAAAGAAATTTATTTAACAATTAAAAACCAATTGTTCAAAGAACAATTGAAGGTCTTTCAACCCATAAAGATCAATTTTGATATAGAACTATGAAAATTCAGTTTGAAATATCATATCCAGCGTCAAATGATAGCTTATTGTACACTGATTCCAAAAATATATAGTTTCTATACATTTTTTTCTAAATAAGGGAGATACATTTTTACTTCCAGTTTGAAATATGTCACTTCCGGTTTTATTTGATAGTTTACTTGATACTGAATCCAAAAATACATTGTTCAATATACTTTTACATTAAATACGTACAAAAAATAGCTACTTCCGGTTTACACCAGGGAACTTCCGGTTGGCTTTTCCATGGTCAAGTGGCTTGCAACGTAATGCAAAAAGTCCCATGGCTTTATCATGTATACATATGAGGTAAAAGCAAAGGTCAAAATCTAGAACGTCAATTTTAGCTATGACCTTGAGTTCAATTTCAAGGTCATTAACCAAGGGCTTCAAATAAAAAGACCATAGGTCTTAATTATATATGGTTAATGAGTTATATCACTATATGCCTAATTTTTAATATAAGAGGGGAGAAAACTCCAATTTAATGTTAGCTTACTCTTTCAACCAAAATTTATGTGTTACGACATGTCGCAACTTACAATTTAGTAAAAATATGTTGTCGATATCTTATACGGTTTTTGAAAAGAATTGAAAATAAGCCAAAATCAAAATTTAAAATATGACCTTGACCTCTGACCTTGACCTAATTTTCTTATTTTTGGATCAAGAACCTCAAATCAAAAGATCCTAGGTCTCTATCACTTATGGTTTACAAGATATCAAATGCACAAGGGGAAATAACTCTCATATGGAATATTCATATCGCTTCGGTCAAAATAGGACAAATCATGCAAAGGATATAACGAGCAATTTTTTAAAATAAATTTGTCGCTTTCTTTTACGGTTACGGAGGAGATGCAGTCACAAGGAAAACAGTGTTCGGGGAGATAACTCCTACAAAGAAAATTGTTCGGCTTAGAATGGGTGAAAATAAAAAGCGCATAAACTGTATGATACTATATAAGAAATATCTAAGCGACATCTTGCGAAACAAAAATTTTACGCGAGAACAATATTTGGCGGAAGAAAATAATAATAATCAGAACAAATACAATAGGTCTTTCCACAGAAAAGTGGAAAGACCTAATAATAATTAAAAACCAATTGTTCAGAGAACAATTGAAGGTCTTTCCACCTATAAAGCTCTATTTTGATATAGAACTAATACAATTCGGTTTAAAATATCATATTCAGCGTCAAATGATAGCTTATTGTACACTGATTCCAAAAATATATGGTTTCTACTCATTTCTTTCTAAAAAAGGGAGATAAATTGTTACTTCCGGTTTGAAAAAAGTCACTTCCGGTTTTATTTGATAGTTAACTTGATACTGTTCCAAAAATATATGATTCAATATACTTTTAAATCAAATAAGTACAAAAAATAGCTACTTCCGGTTTACACCAGGGAACTTCCAGTTGGCTTTTCCATGGTCAAGTGGCTTGCAACGTAATGCAAGTAGTCCCATGGCTTTATCAAGTGGACATATGAGGTAAAAGCAAAGGTCAAAATCTAGAACGTCAAATTTACCTATGACCTTGAGCTCAATTTCAAGGTCATAAACCAAGGGCTTCAAAACAAAAGACCATAGGTCTTAATTATACATGTGTAATGAGTTTTATCACTGTATGCCTAATTTTTAATATAAGAGGGGAGAAAACTCCAATTTAATGTTAGCGTACCCTTTCAACCAAAATTTATGTGTTACGACATGTCGTAACTTACAATTTAGTAAAAAATGTTGTCGATATATTATACGGTTTTTGAAAAGAATTAAAAATAAGCCAACATCAAAATTTAAAATATGACCTTGACCTTCGACCTTGACCTTATTTTTCTTATTTTTGGACCGAGGACCTCAAATCAAATGATCTTAGGTCTCTATCACTTATGGTTTACAAGATAGAAATGCATATCACTTATATCAAATACATAAGGGAAAATAACTCTCATATGGAGTGTTCTTATCGCTTCGGTCAAAATAAGACAAATCAACCAGCAATTTTATAAAATAAATTTGTCGCTTTTTTTTATGGTTACGGAGGAGATGCAGTCAAAAGGAAAACAGTGTTCGGGTAGATAACTCCTACAAAGAAAAGTATTCGGTTACGCAGGGTGAATTTCAAAGGCGCATAAACTGTTCGATATCATATACCAAACATCTAAGCGACATCTTGCGAAACAAAATTTATACGCAAGAAATAAAAGTGGCGGAAGAAGAAAAAAAAAAATAATAATCAGAACAAATACAATAGGTCTTTCCACCGAAAAGTGGAAAGACCTAATAATCAGAACAAATACAATAGGTCTTTCCACAGAGAAGTGGAAAGACCTAATAATCAGAACAAATACAATAGGTCTTTCCACAGAGAAGTGGAAAGACCTAATAATCAGAACAAATACAATAGGTCTTTCCACAGAAAAGTGGAAAGACCTAATTAATAATCTGAAACCGTTGCTTTAGTCGTGAATAGGTGTAAATTTCTAGAAGTTTGTCAAGATATGGAGCAAACTTAACTTTATATGTGGTATTGTGTAGTTTTAAGTTTGCTGAGATAAATGCGTTCAACGTTGTCACAACACTTTTCATTATTGAAAGAAAGGACATAACCGTCATAGTTCACTGTGCAATTAATTTGTTATGCTAGTTTGTTTCACTCTTTCCAGAAATCTCATATATGAAATCTGCATCGTATGAACACAGAAACAAGTGAATTGGCAATAACACAAGGTAATAGCTTGTCAATTGCTGTCCAATATTATCAAAATTAGTAATAATTAGAACACATTAATTCTTTAAACATAATTATGGGTGCATATTTAAAACATTAAACAAATACTACTGTTCAAAACAATTTTTCAGTGTATGTTAGTGAATGTAAAAATCGGTGTCAAACTTATATTCTTGATAAATAACAAATGATTTATCTCACATGTATTCCATAAATTACACTTTCACTTTAAAAGATATGTTTTTTTTTTTTAAATTTCATTACGTGCGACATGACCAGGTCGATTTATGCAGTTTAAAGCCATGAAAATTTAAAACAAACAAACTGTTTTCCCAAAAGATTCTACGTTGTAAACACCATTTGTATTGATAAGTAATTTTAAAACTTTGAAATGATTAAAATTCAACATCATGTTTTCATTGCAATATGACACGAACATGATATAAGCTTGATAAATAACGAAATAGTTATTTTATCACACAGGAACCTATTTCCTATGTCCAAAAAAAACTTTGCAAATGATATTTGCACTATATATCGTTTAGAAGATAATTCATTCAATAATTCATTGCACAACTAAACAGGAATATCAACGTTTTATTTTCAGCTGTTTTTGTTTCTTTTCAATATTTGAAAACCTAAGCAGAAACATCTGTTTCTGTATCTTGCATTGTTATTTAGTTTCGATGATAATAAATTATGGTAACAAATTCAAGTGTATGACTAATTGAAAAATAGATCATGAAGGTAGTGCTATGTGGTTTATCAAAAGAATCATTCAAAAGCTAAATGACCTCTGACCAGCCTTCCAAATAATACTTATTGAATAATCAACTATTTATATCAAATAGCAAAGATGATAAAGTCATTGTAGAAATAAAAAGTGGAATAATTACCAATAAGACAACTACCAACAAAAGTTCAAATGAAATGGATTTTAGCGTATTTGCAATCAATAATTTTCTACATGAGGAAATGCCTGTACCAAGTCAGAAATATGGTAGTTGGTATCCATTCGTTTGATGTGTTTTAGCTTTTGATTTTGCTATTTGCATAGGGAATTTCCGTTAAGAATTTTCCCCGGAGTTTGGTATTTATGTTATTTTACTTTTTCCTGAAATATAATCCCAATGATGCTTAAAAATGTCCTCCAAGAAGCAATATTTTAGCCATTAGATCAGTCAAAACTATCCTCGATAGTTCATAATTTTATTATATCTATAACTAGTGAAAGAATCAGACGATACATGCCTGTTTTTGTACAACTACATTCCGAGTTGGTTGAATTTCGTTGGATCATTGTTATAATTTTTATTGTATAAAGAATATGAGTTGAGACAGGTTCCACTTTATAACTTATTTTAGATGGCAAAAATTCTCTCTCAGAGTTTGCGGGTCCAGGTGCAACTTTTGCAGTGCTGTTTTTACTGCTTTCACACAATGCAATACGTCGTTTTGATATATTGCATCAGTTTCTCCAGGAATGTATTTTTCAAAAAACAAATTCAAGACACGGAAATTGACATTTACGGCAAACTTCCTTTTCAGTCAAATAGCTTTATACCCTATTGGTACTGATACGTTGAAGTTTTTGAGAGACAACATCATCAGCTTTTTTGTGACACATTGACAAACAAAACCTTGGGGTTTTTATTAAAAATTGCAACACTACTTGAATATATAGCTTATTTACGCCATTCGTGACTTGCGTAAGTTTTAATATATATTTCTCCAAGTTTTTCATCCTAGTAGGAAGCTGATTCACCAGGCAATGGTTTTGTTGTAGACTGGTGATATTTTGTTTAGATGTGGTTTTCATATGAGTTAAGGAATTTGTTTCGTTTCCTTTCATTATTTTCACAATTCCATCTCTATCTACAAACTTATAATGTGATGTTAACATTCCATTACAAATCAGCTCATGATGCACTTGATTTGTCAAGTTTTCTATGGCGAAGAAGAACACAGAAACGTGTAAGAGGATTTATATTTCCAGTATTTTTTAAAATTTTTTCATGACTTCATGAATACTCTATTTTTAAACATTTTTTTAAAAAGATTTCAGTCACAACAATAAGTTAGTACCTTTAATCCTAGAAAAAAATAATTTAACCCCACTCCTCTTAAGTAGTTCTTATTTTCAATTTCACTTGGAGCATTTTATTCATATTTGTGGAGGGCAAAGTTTTTAGTCATATTTATGCTGTAAAGTGAAAACTGATGACAGTTCAAACCATTGAACACATCTTGGCTTTTGAGGTTAAAGAAGATAATCAAAAAACAATTTATCATATATTGATTCACCATATCAAGGATTATAAAGACATTGAAATAAAAAAAAAAAAAAAAAAAAAATGAGGCAGGAAATTGATAAGGTTCAACACACCATTTTTTCTTAAAATATCCTGTACCAAGTCCGGAAAATGGCAGTTGTTATCTTATAGTTCGTTTCTGTGTGTGTTGCATTGTCGTTTGTTTTTGTTCACTTCAGTGTTTCTGTTGTTTTCATTGTTTTCCTCATATGGTTGATGTGTTTCCCTCGGTTTAAGTTTGTAACCCGGATTTGTTTTTGTCTCAATCGATTGATGACTTTCGAAAAGCGGTACTTGGAATTTGATGCGACTGTCATACTAGTGAATGGTTTAGATAGCTATAAAACAAGGCTCAATCCACCATTTTCTACATAAGAAAATGCATTTACCAAGTCAGGAATATGACAGTAGATATCCATTCGTTTAATGTGTTTCAGGTTTTGAGAATTTGCCATTTGATTAGGAATTTTTCGTTTTGAATTTTCCTCGGAGTTCAGTTTTTTTGTGATTTTGCTTTATACTACTGTTGCCTTTAATTGATGATTTTTGATATTGCAAAATGGTAGTTTTTAAGAGTATCAATAATGTGTATGCAAACTGTGCATGACACATGAACATAGCAGACAAAAGTTAAATACAAATGGTACATATCAGACATTTTTATTCATTAAAAAGTAACCATGAACGTTTATGGACAAATCATTTCCATAGATATTTATGGCAAGATCTTAGGTATCTAAAAAGAAAACGTGTTCTCCGTTACATGTGTAGTTTCCTTTCAATTTTTTTTAAAGCCAATATAATCTTAGCCGAAGGAAACCAATCAGAACGTTACATGTGTTGAGTAATAATGTAAAGAAAGCGTGTTCTTATATGAAACTAAATACCTCTCTCATCATGACAAAAAGCCCATTTCGAATGAAAGTAAAAGAGGGGCGAAAGATACTAGAGGGACAGTCAAACTCATAGATTGAAAATACACTGACAACGCCATGGCTAAAAAATAAAAAGACAAACAGACATATAAAAAGACAAGCAGACAAATAAAAGTACAGAAGACACAACATGGAAAACTAAAGACTAAGCAACACGAACCCCACCAAAAACTTGGGTGATCTCAGGTGCTCCGGAAGGGTTAGCAAATCCTGCTCTACATGTGGCACCCGTCGTGTTGCTTATTTTATTACAAATCCGGTAAATAGTCTAATTCGGTAGGTCACATTCGTGAAAAGGGAAGGGGTATTGTAGTTACAACATATCCGATATCATCTGTGAACGGTTATTCCATAACGGTCAACCAACTCGTGATGGCGTCCGTAAAATTTACGAAGGGATGGCTTCAACATCACCATTTGGAACTCTAGGTTTAATAGCTTTCTTGTGAGCAGCAATCCTCTATCAAGGAAATCATAATAGGAAATACAAGCCCGGGAATATCGTATCAATTGGGATAGATATACTCTGTATGCAGGCGCTGCTGGAATGTTGCTACATAGAAATGGAAAGTTCACAATTGGGAAGCTGAAATCATCTTTTTTGTCATAAAGTTTTGTTTTTAACCGACCCTCATTGTCAATTTCTAGATGTAAGTCAAGATATGAGGTAAACTTAACTGTATCTGTAGTATCCTTTATCTCTAGTTTCTAGATTCGTCCAACATAGTCACCAAATTTTGTATTATTTAGTGAGAGCACATCATCTATATAGCGGAACGTAAAGTTAAAGGATATTGCTAACTTCTTATCTTTCTTCCTAAGAATTTACTGTATGAAATCAGCCTCATTATAATAAAGAAACAAGTCGGTAAGAAGAGGAGCATCGTAATTAGGAGTATAAATGTTGAATGGCTCGTTGGCTTAAAGAAACTAAATAGAAAACCGTTGATAAGCAGAAAAACATGCTGTTCGGTGTGAGCCAATGCTCCGTGTTGAAGGCCGTACCTTGACCTATAATGGTTTACTTTTATAAATTGTTACTTGGATGGAGAGTTGTCTCATTGGCACTCATACCACATCTTCCTATATCTATTGACAGTTTTGTTTTTACATACTTGGTTGTTTATAGGATTTGTTTTTGCTTAATCGATTTATGAGTATTGAACAGCAGTATGCTACTGTTGACTTTCCGTATATTGTCAATAAATCGTCACAAAAGCATCAGTTGAATACAACATCAATTGAGATTGATAAAATAAAGTACTCAGTGCAAATATTTCTACTTATTTTCGTAATAATTTAGCTTTGACATTGTAATACTTTAAAAAAAATATTGAAATCCCTTGATCAGTTTTGTTTTGATTCATATCTATTTTCGTTACCTTCAGACAATGGAAGAATTTTTCACTTTCCGTCTTGCTGTCGGTTTGGTTCTTATCCTTTGAACATGTTGTATCTGAAAAAGTAATATATTTGTTTTTCTTAAATTGTTTTGTAATAACTTCGGTCGTTAGTTTTTCTTATCTGAATGACACATGGTTGAAGGTTGTCTCTATGACAATTATATCATATCATTTTCATATTTCATATTACACTATGTAAAATATAAACTTGAAAGACCAGATTGATCGTCATAACAGCTGGTTTTGCTGTCACGTTAAAATCGACGAAAATCAAATTTGAACACCCTTTGTTGATGAAACTTAATGTGTTCTTTGAAATAATTATTCAGTCTTAAATCGGGTGCAATAAGAATTGAGGCTATTAGAAGAAAAATTGAAAAGTAAAAATGAGGTCGAAGACAAACTGCCAACAACTCTAACACACAAAAAAAAAAAAAAAATAAAACGAACAGTATCAGTAAAAGTAAAGTCTACAAAACACAGCATATAACATAAAAGGTGAAGCAACACTAAACCCACAGAAAAACGGGTGTGATCTTAGGTGATTACCAATCAAACGCATATTCTACTCGACATTGCACCCCAATGTGTTGCTCATGTAAGACCATTTTCTGTAATTTGTTTCAAAAATTTGTTACGTTCGATAAAAAGATGACAATTTGGAAGCAAACAAATCATGGTTTTTGCCTTAAATATAAAAAAGAAGATGTGGTATGATTGCCAATGAGACAACTCTCCACAAGAGACCAAAATGACACAGAAATTAACAACTATAGGTGACCGTACGGCCTTCAATGATAAGCAAAGCCCATACCGCATAGTCAGCTATAAAAGGCCCCGAAATAACAATGAAAAACAATTCAAACGAAAAAACTAACGGCCTAATTCATGTACAAAAAATGAAAGAACAACAAATATGTAACAAATTAACAAACGACAACCACCGAATTACAGGCTCCTGACTTGGGACAGGCACATACATAGAGAATGTTGCGGGGGCTAAACTTTTTAAGCGGGATCCCTACCCTCCCCTAACCTGTGACAGCGGTAAAACAGTACAACATAAGAACGAACTTTAAAAATTAGTTGAAAAAGGCTTAAAGTATTGTCTTCCGTTTTTAGGCTTTTACAAAAAAATAATGCAATAATTACAATGCCGTCTCGGCTTATTTCTTTTTTTTTTTTCATTTTGATCTTTTAAGGAATGATGACGTGAATTCAAAAACAGATCTTCCATATGCATATTGACAAAAAATTCATTAGATATTTTTAATGAATCTTATGCATTGAGATATTTATCCACCGTCGACCATTTTTTTTTAAATGTGAAAGTCTAACAATTTGAATTTGAAAATGTACTGCTCTAATATAAATATATCGTATCCAAATAGAAGCAATGGTATGTTCCCTATGTACATTTATAGCCAATGTTTTATGAGACTGACAGAAATACCACTTCCATCAAAAGACAAAATTAGAACAAAGGTTTTTTTAAAACAAGTATTTGATATTTCCTAAGGTCTAGTTAAATTACCTTTCTTTTGATTTTTCTTACATCTAGTACCAATCGTTTGATTAACACTAGAACTAATATGAAAATCAAAACTATAGAAATCAGTATAATCAGTAAGATGATCATTGCATCGAATGCACCTAAAAAAGGAAAAGAATGTCATGTTATAAGAAAGTACGGGTATAAGACGTTACATGAACATCAGAAGGCCAGAGAAAAAATGAGAAGGATTTAATGATAGTTTATAATGATACATAAATTCAAGAATACGACAAAAACTAATGTAATTTTATTATGTGTAGACTTATAATTAACTAACTATATAAAGACAGTTTATATGGCAACACTGAAACTCTAATTTGATCAGCCTTTCATAATGCAAAAATATTGTAAAAACAAAACCAGCAATGGAACAATCAAAATCAAGAGTTAGATAAAGACCATCGAACCATGACTAATTGTAGAGTATTCAATATACTTGTTTTGTTGATATAACTGACAAAAGACAGAAGACGTTCATATTGTTCATGTTGTGGAGCAACACATCAAAAATTGCATGTCGAATTAGGTTTACCATGTTACTGTGATTACAGTTGTACTCAAATTATTTAAAAAACGTAATACAAAAGTTTGAAATAAGAGCGTCTTTTTCATTAATAATGCTCTGGGAAATATATGATCTTCTTTTCTTGAACGACAAAAACACAGTAAATATTAGCTCGTATAAAAATCCAAAAACAGACACGATTTGGGTAATAAAATATAAAACATGAAAAAACACAAAATAAAAAGCATTATATTTGATTCCAAGAAAAAGCATTTTGTTTTTCCTAGTTTATATTTGTTGAAGTTACGGTGTTTGGTTTCCTAGAACCGACGCTCTATTAGCACGATAGGTTTCACATCTGGAGAAGGATCTTAACATCCTTCCACAGCAACTGAGATCACGCAAAGTTTTTAGTGGGACAAGTGTGGCTCAGTCTTTAGTTTTGTTATGTTTTGTGTACTGTTGTTGTTGTTGTTGTTTGTCTTGTCTTGTATTTTATTTTTTTATACAAAACGTTGTCATTTTATATTCGACTGATGAGTTTGAATGTCCCTCGGTATACTGGTAGATTTCGCCTCTCTCAATTCCGTTTGTTTAAAACGTGTTTATGAATACCAAGTTATAGACCAGTAAGACATGCTTTCGAATATTTCGAAAGTGTAAATAATTATACAGATATAAATCTTCTGTATGATTAAATCGTATTTGAATTTTAAACTAACCTTACCTTTTGAAGAACATTCATCTTTTAGTTTCAGATACCCTACATCATATTGTTTTCTTGCAACATTACAAGATATGTTGAATGAACGGTTACATGCGACTATTCTCTGCAAACTAAGACTTAAGTTAACATCCATGTCTACATCATGCTGTTGTAAGTCAGTTAATTCAAAGCCGGTGGCCTTGTTTTAAGCAAATAAAAATAACAATCCTGTTTTATCAAAACATCAATCTAAATGCAACTGATCGTTTTACTTATATGTTCTCCTTCTCTTAAAAGAACCATAAAAATAAATAGACGAATTTTTTAAAACTTAATGAAGAAATAAATACGAATACACATCAAAATTGTTCTCAGTTAATTACTGAACACAACGAAAAGAAAGATAGATTCATAAAGATTCAATTTATTTCGTTTTTGCAATACTTGTATTTGTATCTCTATGCATATAATTGAATAAATGAGTTATATCTAACTGAAGGATAATCAAACATAGCAACTTGTGTTTCTATACTCTACGATGCCTTACAAATAACAAATAATAACACCGGAATCCTGCCTTTTACCATTCTGTGAGTGGTTCCTTATCGCACTGAATATTAGATACTATCGAGTCAAAACTTGTTATGCAGGTATATTTTAATATTTATACGGACCTCGTTCATAGGACCATGGTCCTTAATCGTGTTAATCAAAAACTGTCCCATTAGAGTAAAAACGACTTCAATTGATACTGGATCATCATTGACCGCTATGACGATATTTCTATATCAACCTCCTAAGATAGTTGCACATCACTTTCAGTACTATACAGCAATTTTTAAGAGATATGTTCACAAGTTAGTATAATGAGTGAATTTGCTGACAACGAAATACTGATTACGGCCTGAATAATACATGTCCTCATTTTTAAGGATTGCTACCGTTGTAGTAATTTACAGATTCACCCATTTGATTGCCATCTGAAGATGATGGTCAGAAACAATACACTATTTATGATTGTTACAGCAAGATGAAGAACATCAACAATATTGCCATTCCTTTCAAAACCAGTTATTGTTAAAAATCTTGTTACAAATTTACAGACATTTCATGTTGATATATATTTGTTTTATATATCTACCCTTTTGACGTTTACATTCTGATGTCAAACGCGCAATTCTACGTCAGAGTTAATGTTAATCTAACCATTCGGTTCCACTACTTTAAATCTTCCAATCTTTTAACGGTGGATTTAACGTACATACAAAAAATACATAAATACGAAAGCAATAAATGAGGTTGTTAAATTTGATATATGCCTTTTTGTACTTCTTTGTTAAATATTTGTTTGTTTTTATTGTGATTAAGATTATAACACAATGTTGACTGCTATACCCCCTTTTTGACATTTTTACCTATTATGTCTGTTTGTTTAGTTCACACATTGTTGTCAATATAATGGAATTTAATGCAACTGTCATACAAGTGACAGGTTTAGCTAGCTATAAAACCAGGTTCAATCCATCATTTTCTACATAAGGAAATGCCTGTAACAAGTCAGGAAAATGACAGTTATTATCCATTCGTTTGATGTGTTTGAGCGTTTGATTTTGCCACTTGATTAGCGACTTTCCAGTTTGACTTTTCCTCGGCGTTCAGTATTTTTGTGATTTTACTTTTGCTATACCTTTCGAAGCTTCATGAATATAAATGTCAAAAGACATGTCCAGCAATAGATCTTTATACTTACGTCGATATTTACTGAGCAATTTGGAAGAGGAAACACTCTCTTAAAATAAACCGATATATTAATTGTATCCATCTGTTTGTCCAATAAATACTTTATAACTGTAGACGCCGGCTTCGGCGGATCTAAAATATTCAAAGTTGTATATTAGAAACAAAATGTTGAGTTCATATTTGTATACGAGTGTAATCATTTATGATTTGCTTTTAAAATGTGCAGATCTATTTTCCTTTTCTGAGTGATATAAGATTAATGCAAATCCAAATCCAAATAAATAAAATATGGATTTTGTATCATATTTGGTACCTACTAACATAGTTATATTCATTTAGTTCGATGAATATGCTGGCTGCATCGAAGCCGTATCGACATCGGTAAGTTTTATTTACATCTGCTGCTGTTACATTGAATATTTTAAGACTGAACTCATTTCCTGGAAAATGGTTTCTTTATACTTTCTATCATTGTTTATTCTACCATTGTAGCTTAATAGTTGGTCTTCATTTCCCATTGACCACTGTCTCGTTACGTCATTTTCTACTTTGCTTATCCCATTAATGGTGCATGTCAGTATGATATATCCTCCAAATATAATCAAATCGGTTACCGATCTTAATGATACTGAAAATAAAAATCAAAACAAAACCTATTAAGATAACTCAATCCTATCAATAATATGTTTATTTTGTAAAATTATGTTTATTACAGCACTGGGTAGATATAGATGATGATGGACTATCAGTCCCTGCGGGTATCATTCGTTCAGTAATCATTTCGCCGTTGCTTGCATGATTTAAAAACAAATCCCTTGTTATTGTCGGGTTATCATTTTACAGTTTGATAAGAAACCAAGGTTTAAATTTCCTCAGAAAAAGTTGATATTTAATGGATTTGAGGAACTGATTCGGTTCTTATACATCCAGGGCTTTCAACTACTTGGCATTGGGCGTTCAGGATAGAGGCAAATCCCAAAGAGTGCTTCAAAGGTATGAAATGTATTACGTGTTGTTGTCAGCAGTGGCGGATCCAGAAATTTTCAAAAGGGGGCCCACTGACTGCCTAAGGACACGCTCCTTTCATAACAGTTATTTCGAAGAGGCTGACTCTTCATTTGGTATTTTAAACCTTTTGAAGTCAAGCGTAACTGATGTGTCTTTTGTATACAAGTGCGTCTTTCGTACAAAATGTTAATACTGGTATCTAGCATGAGTGTATTGATAGAACTACACTACACCGTATTCATTGTTGTCGTTGCATCTTTTTTGGCATTGTCAGTTGATTTGATAATCCCTTAGGTTTTTTCTTCTCTTTTTTTCTGATGACGGTCTACATAGCAAAACACATGAGATGCACGAAAGGTATATGAAATATCATAAATATGTATATATATATATATATATATATATATATATATATATATAGAGTCTATAAGAATCTACCAACCAGCAAACTTAATAGGTATTGGATCATCAAAATTGACAATACTACACAAACAGGGATAATTATATGAGTCTAAAGATTGTGTAACAATACCGATAAATAGATGGAAAACAAAACACTAAAAGTGTTGAATATCATCGCAGAAGATGGAAAACTGAGCAGATGATATAAATTATACAATAATTGCAAATATTTCGGCTCAACAAATGGCCTTCCTCAGTGTTAAAGTTTTAACAATACTGATATATAATGTATAAGGTGTAAACATAGACCAGTAATAATAAGGTGAGTTTTGGTCGATTGATTTTAATCCAAAAAATCAATCGACCAAAACTCACCTGTATTATTACTGATCTATGTTTACACCTTAGACATTATATATATCAGTATTGTTAAAACTTTAACACTGAGGAAGGCCATTTGTTGAGCCAAAATATTTGCAATTATTGTATAATTTATATTATCTGCTCAGTTTTTCCATCTTTGTGCGATGATATTCAACACTTTTAGTGTTTTGCTTTCCATCTATTTATCGGTATTGTTACACAATCTTTTAGACTCACATATATATATATATATATATATATATATATGGGACAAATTACATCAAATGCAAAAAACAATTAATAGGCAATAAAAAAACCTATTTAAAATAACCAATAAAAACGGAATTGGCATACACAATGCAAACGTTGCTCTAAAAGAGAGGATACAGATAAGAGAGGAATATTCAAACTGGTAAAAAAAAATAACAGGCTATGGCTTTAAAAGTAAAAGACAAACAAACTATAGTACACAAAACGCAACATAAAAAGCTAAAAATTGAGAAAACCGAACTCCACCGAAAAAAACTGGGGGTGAAGAACAAAAGAAATTAATTTGACCGAGAAATTATTCTATGTCATGAAGCTGCCAATTTCACTACAGTTCATTGGATTTTTTTTCAACACATCGGAAATTAAAAAAAAACATAGATAATTACTCAATGTAGAGGGAGTGTCGATATATGCATTTCAGAATGCAATTGCAGGGCAGTTTTGTACCCTAGTCATTTTAACCATTATCATTTTTTTTCAAACAAAGTACATTTAATATACAAATATATATCCTGTTCATGCTATACTTGACGTTGTTGCAAATTAAAAGACCATAAGTTACAAATGGTCAAATCTCATTTACCTATTCAGAGACCAACAGGTTTAGAAAATCGAAAACTCGACAAGAAGGATGATCTAGTGTGACGACAGGTTGCCTTATTTGTGTACTCAAGACGAGAGTTTCGTATAGTTATCAAGGTACCATTCTTATAATATGAAACGCCAGACATGCATTTTGTCTACATACGATAAATCAGGGACACTCAGATCAAAATAGTTAGAAAGCCAAACAAGTGTATAGTTGAAGAGGATTGAGGACCCAAAACTCCATATTATTGTGCCAAATACGGCTGAGGTAATAATATATGAATGGGATAAGAAAATCTTAGGTATTTCAAATAATTCATACTTTTGCAAACAGTAAATTTATTTAAAAAAAAAAACATATAATTGATACGAATGCTTACACCGAAGTGCTGACTACAAGGCTGATGATACCCTCGGTGACGAAACGTACACCAGCAGTGTTATCGACCCAGTGGTGTTAATAGTTATCAACCTACCGGGCTTATAACTCGATGCGCCAGACGCGCGTTTCATCTACATAAGACTCATCAGTGACGCTCATATCAAAACAATTAGAAAGCCAAACAGGTATAAAGTTGAAAAGAATAGAGGTCCCAAAATTTCAAAAAGTTGTGCCGAATACGTCTAAGGTAATCTATGCCTGGGATAAGAAAATCCTTAGTATTTCAAATAATTCCTAATTTAGCAAAAAGTAAATTTATAAAAAGACCATATTATTGATATTCAGGCCTACACCAAAGTTCTGACTGCTAGGCAGGTGATACTCACGATGTCGAAATGTACACCAGCAGTAGCATCAATTCAGTGGTGTATATAGTTACCAAGGTACTAGGCTTATAATTGGATACGCCTGACGCGCGTTTAGTCGACATAAAACTTATCAGTAAAGCTCGGATCAAAATAGATAAAAAGCCAAACAATTAAAGTTGAAAAGCACTTAGGACCCAAACTTCCCAAAAGTTGTGCCAAATACGGCAAAGGTAATCTGTGACTGGGATAAAAAATACTTAGTATTTCGAATATTGCATACTTTTTGCAAAAAGACGCATTTGCGACGCTCGTATAAAAAAGTTATAAAAAGCCAGATAAAAAAGAAATGATATTCTTTTGATAAACTCAAGTTTTTGTCACATTATTTTATGCAAGAAAAAATCTAATCTAGCTTATCCATTTTGTTATTTTTTTTTTCACATGAGACCCCATACTTACAAAATTTGTGTGATTCATCTGCCTCAATTAATTTACTTGCTGCATAAAATCCATAACGACATTGGTAAACTATGTTGAGATCTGATTCTGTTACATTGAATATTGTAAGACTAAATTCATTCGTTTGAAGAACCTTTTCTTCGTACTTTTTTATATTATTTATTCGGCCGTTGTAGCACAAAAGTTCGTCATTGTCTCCCATGGACCACTGTCTCGTTGTTTTTATGTCGATTTTCTTTACTCCATCAACTGTGCAAGTCAATACTATATCTCCATCAAGCGAAACCGTATTTGTTTTCAAACTTAAGAACACTGAAATAACACATAAATATATCATTAATAATAAATAAACTCATCATAGATACCAGGATTGAAATTTTATATTTACGCCAGACGTGCGTTTCGTCTACAAAAGACTCATCAGTGACGCTCGAATAAACAAATGTTAAAAAGGCCAAATTAAGTACGAAGTTGAAGAGCAATGAGGACCAAAAATTCCTAAAAGTTTTGCCAAAGGTAAGGTAATCTATTCCTGAGGTAGAAAAGCCTCAGTATTTCAAAAATTCAAAGTTGTGTTAACAGTTAATTAATAATTATGAACATATCAATAACTCAAGTCAACACAGAAGTGCTGGTTACTATGCTTGTGATACCCTGAAGTTAATATGATGATGATCATGCTTCTTTCAAATACTTTATACAGTATCTTATACTGGAAATTGAATATATCACAGATTTCTATAAAAATGCACTGTCTTTTGGTTAAAAATATAATATATATCGGTGCTATTTTCTAAAATAATACAAAATTACACATTAGAAAATAGATGCACATTTTTAATGAAAGCACATAACATTATAATCTACAATTACCAAATATCAGACTTTCCTTTTAAGTTAAATGGTGACGAAGGAAATTCAATGATTTAAAAAAAAATATTAGACGATACACCTCATTGAAAGTGGTGTTCTATGTAAATCAATAATTTAAAATTTTGAAATAAGCGTAATTTCATCGACCTGTTTGCCGTTAAACGTCGATTTTTTTTCGAAATTCTACTACATGTATCAACTAGGTAACAGATTGATTAATACGTTAAAAAAAATCGGTGACCCGAGTACTCTTTTATATCAATCAAACGGAAATGTGTGAATCAACATTAGATAATCATACCTAGCTCATCTATGCCTTCGAAATTGAAGATTTTATGATTTCAAAACAATCTGAAAACGTTTTTTGCCGATTTTATATGCTTTCAGTACAAATATTCATCTGTTTAGGAAGAATTCATTTATATTTTTTTTAGAATATAAAAGAGATCAATGATTGTTTTCTTTTTCATATTTAATTAAGGTTCAACATTTGAAAAAAGCCAAAGTAAAATGTAACACTTTATATAAATGACATTTATGATAAGCTTACGTTTAACTTCATAGCGACACTAATGATTAAGTGGAATAAATGCAAAATTTTGTTACACCCACCATCCATTGCTACTTAATAGCCAATAATAAGAATTGTCTAGTTTCATTAAAATTTAGTCAGTACCATCCAAATATATATTACATATTTCTTTAGACTGATAAAAAGAAACAGCGTTAAATAACCAGCCGTACCTGTTTATTTAGCTACTCAACGTATAGTGCACATGTTAGCTACATGTACTCAACGTATAGGGGAACATGTTAGCTACGTACTTAACGCATATTGCACATGTTAGCAACTTAACGTATAGTGCATATGCTAGCTACTTAACATAAAGTGCACATTTAGATACTGATTTTGAATTATGTTTTCTTTCTTTGCTAAAATGAGTGTTCATTCTGCAGGTTTTAATATTATGCGTTTCACTTTAAATACACATGATCTTAAATGACAAAACGGTAAATGTCTTTAATTTTACAGCTACATGTGACGTTCTTATCCCGATTATGAAATGAGTGTAGAAATGCATGGCGGTGTTGCATGTATATCACGAAACATATACCCTTTCGACGCAACCGGTCACGGTATTTCAGGGCTCATAGATTTCCATTACTTTTTCCTGTTTATATTGATTTGCATCCTCGTTATCGATTAACTTAATACATTATTATTCGTTGGATATCAATTATCGTTGATTTCGTGAGTACAGTTGAACCACGAAATTAAATGTTCAATGAATGAACAAAAAATCTTCAGGCGTGTATGCAGACCTCGGCAGAAACACGAAATAAAATATCCACGAAAATGTAAATGATCCTTCGTCCACGAAAATTGGTACCCACGAAAATGAATGAAACCACAGTATGAGATTTGCACATCGGCTAAATACAGTTGCCTGCTCCTTTTCTAAAGATGACCATGATGGTGATTGGTATGGTCTGTTGTTCTTTGTAGTCCGTTTTGTTATATGTACGAATCTGTATTAAGAAAGATTATTCATAATAACCTGGTTCCCCTTTGGCGTTGAATCCAATTAGACATACGATCAATCTGAAGTATTGTCTTAAAGTCATCTTTGAACTACAACGATACAGTCTTAAATTAATATGAATACACAACGGTCCGTTAGCAAGTCATTATGTATCGGCATGCTTACAACTTTTATATTGCTACTTTGGAAATTTTCATTTTCCTTACAAAATGAAAAAAAACAAAACATTTCATTTTTTTCAGGTTAGGCTTTTAAAAAGTGGGAAACATTTGAATAAGTCTCTTACAAGATACATACATGACATTTTTCCTTTCCCCGAAAACAAATATTGTTTCAGTTAAATGGAGTTCGTTTTCAGATTTAATCAAAAGCCCTACATTTCATACTTTTTTCAGACAAATTTTTTTTTTAAGTCATATGAAACTTTAAATTAAAAAAAAAAAATATATATGCATATGGTTTTTATAACTAAATGGCTAGTATTAATTTTAAAACTTATGTACATGTACTTTTTTCTCAAGAAAATTCTATAATTTTTCCAAATTTAGAAGAAATTCTTTTTTTTAATTGTTTGCTTCCAGTACACAATTCGCCGATATATTTTCCGTATGCACTGAACTCAGCGTGACCTTTCTCATAAAATCCTGGTGATCGCAATACGCATGGATATGTCATTGAAATAAACTATTATCTTATTGTACATGTTATACACGTGCTCAATATCGATTCTTCTTCGTTGGTTATTTACTCAGGTGACAATCGGTAAACTTTGGTTTGAAAACACGACAATTAATAAGCTGCCATATTTTCACATCATAACAGACCGAGAGAAAATTTATTTCACGATTATACGATATGGATGATATGTATCAAAAATGATAAAATCATGCACAGAAGACTAAGTTTATGATATATACATGCATTGGTTCAAGAATTGGAAAAACATTATTTTTCACCAGTCACTCGTTTCATATGACTTTATATGAATAATAAAATGAGTATAAGCACCATCAATTCCTCATGTAATTGAAAAAAGCGAAAACAATAGTGTTGATTAATTAAGTAGGCTGAGAAAAACCTTCAATAGTAATCTGTATGGCATATGTTGCTTTCATTCGGGATGGGTTTGTTTTCAAACGAACTAGAAGTATTTGCCAGAACAAAATGATTCGTCTTAGATATGATAAAAGATCACCACTCTTGTGAATTGAACACCTAGATCATTGTAGGTTGCACTTTGTAAATACAGCTGTTTCTCAAACCACGCCTCTTTTGGGGAGATATAGAATATTCATAGATAATTAATTTTGTTTACATACTGGTTCCCAGTTATGATCTCTAGGTTTCATCTCATAGAGACATAACTTGGGAATGTTACCAGTAAATATACATATGCATATTGTCTATATAGAAATCTGTGGTAATCCTACAGTCAAGGTAGGGATAGTTAAGAAATTTAGTGTTAGTTTAAACTCTTAGAAGTTCGGGGCATATAAACGTTGAAAATATGCCGCACAGCCCTATATTTTGACCTTTGAAAAAAGTTGTAGTGCATATGAACTTTCCATTCTAGGATATGATTTTTTTTCAAAACTTCATAGTAAAAGTGGTACAGTTTTAGCCGTAAAAGGAGTCCCTATGGGAAATTGCATTGTCAATATTTACAGAAATGCAACCTGTAAATAAAATAAAGTGACTAATGGTAATTATGTTTTGATCAATGTAGACGAAACGAGATGCTCCTTTTATTATTCTTTACTAGGATGAATATAACCGTCAAGTCATTGTATACCATGTACAAGAAGAATTTTACAAGTAAACCCAACAAAATCGATACAAATCACAAAAATAATAAAGAACAATAAAGTTAATGAAAACGATTTATAAATAAAACCTAACAATTCTTTGATAAATCGTAAAAAAGGTAGATTAACATTTTGAAAAATCATAAATTCAGAATAATAGTATTGAGGTTATTGTGTCAGCTTGTATTTCAATTTATAAATAAAGAATTCTACATTTAACCTTGTTTACAGTTAATGATTGAATATTTATATATCACAGGTTACAAAAACATCAGATGACATTGCAGTTGGTGAAAAACGTGCTTGTACTTATACATTTATACCTAATGATTGCCAAATTAACTCGAATTTCCCGTGTGACTAAAATTTTGTATCAACAAATCTGGATGAATGGATTGTTATGTGTGACCTGAGAAAATAGTCATTAAAATTGAAACTTAGTTAGTACAGATAAATCCATTTAGTAAGGGTGTCTTTTAATTATTGTTAAAAATTTGCAGAGCAAGAAATTTAAAGTATTTCTGAATCCACGTTTTGTGTTTTTATTCACCAGATTTGTTCTTTATAGCTTGCTGTTCGATTTAAGCCAAGACTCCGTGTTGACGACCAATTATGTTCACGTTAAAGATTTTGACTTGGGTGGAGAGTTGTCTCATTGGCACTTATACCACATCTTCTTATATCTATTAGACGTACAGTTTAAAATGTTATAAAACTACGCGCTCAGTGACCCTGACACATGTTTTGTTGACTTTGTATGACGTGTGTTTTCAGTTTGTGTAATTCACTTTAATCATCTGTCGTTACAGCTGTGAAAAAAGAGAGGTGAAAGATACCAAAGTCATTTTCAAAACCATTACTCTGCAACTAACATTGAATAATGAAAATCGATTAAAAAAACTGTATTTTTAAGATGATTGAAACAACTTTAAACTAGAAACTAGAAACATTGACAACACCAGGTACAAAATGTCATGCCCGTAATCACTGATTTTTTTAAATTCCTTTCTTTGTTATCCGTTCAAAGTTGGGTTTTTGTCTCTTTCACATATTCCTAATTTCCATTTACAATTTTATACTGAAAAAAATAGTAAACAAAAAAGAATAGCAAAGCCAAATAAAAAGCAGAAAACAAATAAGAAATGAATTATACTTATTGAACTGAATATTTTCTCGTTCAAAATCAGTTTTTGACAAACACAGATTATGTAATCTGTTATTGGGGATGAATGTCCTTAGTATTTCGAAAAAAAAAAATCAAAGTTGTTTACAGTTAATTTGTAATTATGACCATATGGATGATAATTGATATCATCACAAAAGTGCTGACTACTAGGTTGATGAAACCTTAAGGTACATTCCCCTGAGTATTCAGATGAACCTTATGCATCTTGGTCTGTTTATTTTGACATTGAGAGTTGGTTGAGAAAGGAATTTTTGGAAGAATTTAAGATGATCTGTTCTTTAAGAATTTCTTTCTGATAACTGACGTTTTAAAAACGGCCAATATATATCTCAAATTGTTTTTGTTCAGAACATTCTTTGTTCAGTTGTGTATGAAGTATATACAGAATTTTTAATGATCGCTATGTAACATACAAAATTATCAATTTGACAAGTTGGAGATCTCAAATATAAATGTACCCTTTTGTTTTATAAAGAAATTATACTGTGTTTATTAGAAGCTCACAAAAGTACAACAATGTTTACTTATTGTAAAAGTTAAATTAGATTGTGATTAAGACTTGTCCATTCTACGGGAATGTTGCTTATTCAAGCGGGTTTTCTTTACCTTTCCGGATTTTTTTAGACAAAGTCAGTCAAAGTCATATGAAACTTCAAATTAAAAAAAAAGATAACTATATGATTTTTATAACTAAATGGCTAGTTTTTATTAAAAACTTATGTATATATACTTTTTCTCAAGAAAATTTCAATATTGTCCAAATTTAGAAGAAATTTACTTTTTTTATTTGTTTCCTCTAGTAAACGATTCGCCGATATGTTTTCCGTATCCAGTGAACTCAGTGTGACCTTTCTCGTAAAAATCAGGTGGTCGCAACACGCATGGATCTGTCATTAAATTTAACTGTTATCCGCTTATTGTACATGTTATACACGTGCTCAATGTCCATGCGTCTTAGTTGATTGTAACTTAGGTGACAATCGGTTAACTACAGCTTCAAAACACGACAATTAATTAGCTGCCATAATTTCACATCATAACAGACCGAGATAAAAAAAAAATATATATATATATACGATATGGATACGTAAAAAACGATAAAATCGAACACAGAAGACTACGTTAATGATATATACATGCATTGGTTTAAGAATTGGATAAACATTATTTTTCACCAGTAACTTGTTTCATATGCCTCTAAGGTTTAATGTTATAGTAAATAATGACATCTAAAGAGTCAATGTTTAAAGTGAGGTGAGAGATATTAAGTTTTCATTAAACCTGTACTATTAACTAAAAGAAAGAAAACGTATCAAATGAAATCAAAAGTCAAGAATTGCTTCATTAAATGACTTTTCATCCTTCTTTATTTTTTTAGTATTTGCTCAAGATACTGTCAAAACTGCTCCCTGTTATATACTAATTATATATCATCCGCTTTTCTGTTGCTAATTTTCATAAGTCAAAATTTAAAATAACAATTACTAAACAAAAAAAAAAAAAAACAAAAAAAAAAATACACAAAAATACAAGAATAGAAAAAATTCACCAAAAACAAGAAGACAAAGTAAGAAAATGCGGCAATTTACTTGACGTCATAAACCTACGTCATTGACGTTACCTTGTAAAATCTATATTCAGTTACACGGACGCTGTTCCAAATCTTAATTTAACCTCTCGTGATTTTTGTCGTGGTGAACATAATATTTTATCAAAAAGGATTTCTTAGCCAATGAGAAAACAGAAAATTTCTAATCATATGATAACAAAATGTTATTTAGCCTTGTAATTTAATGAGTTTTTGTATCACATAATCCTAATTGCTAGTGTAACCAGTGGTCTTTATTTTCATTGCTATGTACTTCATAGTATATTGTTTATATATATACTTTGATAAACTTTATCTCTTTGTTTTGGGCGGAACGATAGATTTTAAATATATTGTAACTGCATTACATGGCCAAGTATAATGCTTTCAGGATGCATTATAAATGGTGTTTTCCAAATCTTTTATACAGCGAGTCATACATACAAAATTTTATAAATTTAAACAACAGATGTTTTATTTAAACAATAAGATGGATAGAACTTTTAATTAATACAATTGTTATGAATGGGTGTATGTCATGCAGTGTAACTTTGTTGATCGTTTAAGTATTTTAAAAAAAGATATATTTTTAAGAAACTTAGTATGTTAGAAGTTTGTTATACTGTTGGTTTTTATGTATCAAATACTATACTAATGGAAATACTTTATGAAAATCAAACTATACATTTTGTAGATGAACAATAATGAGCTTTTAAATCCTTAGTAATGTACAAACATAGTGTCAATTATGACAGTTCATGCAGTTGCAAAAGTAGTCATATTTTTATTCGGAATGGTAGAGTGTATGTTCGTTGGTAAAAACTTTCTAAAAAAATAAAATAAAAAGACATTCCAAATATTTATTTAAAATTTCTTTGTACCTAATAATGACTATCTATAAAATAAGGAGTAATGGTATGATTGCCAACGAGACAATTGTGATCTACACATAATCTTACTCCTTATTTTATAGGTAGTCAATATTAGGCTGAAAGAAAAATATGAGATTTAAAACTTCCTACCTTACATTAACATTACCGTCTCGTCCTCATCTTTTATCATAGTATGCACATTGATGAAAATCTGCTTAAGTATCAAGTATTAAGTAGGCAAACAATATGTGTTTGAAGTTAAAATGTATCAGCATATTTTTCCATTCATCGCCATCTTTGAATTCCAGGTATAGTAAATCGGCTATGTCATAAATTTGGGTATGAATTCGCATACAAATTAAATACGTTGAATTACAATTGGACATTCAAAACAACAACGTATTTATCTTTTTTATGTTTAAAATATAATTGAATATAATTAATAAACAAAACATACAATTTGTGAAGAATGTGCTAAGATTTGATTTAAAACTTAATGTAAATATGAAGATGTAATATGAGTGCCAATGAGACAACTCTCCATCCAAGTCATGTATTAAACAATTATAGGCCTTTGCTCACTCCGAACAGCAAAATATAAAGGGCCCCAAAATGACTAGTGTTTAACAATACAAACAGAAAAACAAACAGTCTAATTTAGGAAAAAATCGAGAAACTAGGAACACATATGAAACATATCAACAAACGACAACTGCTGAACAACAGGCTCCTGACTTAGTGCAGATGCATTGCAATGCAGCTGGTTTAAACATTTCATCAGGCGCCAACCTTTACCCTAACCTCAAACCAAAGTGTTAAATTACAACATAAAAAAATATTATTTCCGATTAGTGAGTTATAAATTAAAACAAGTTAGAGAATTTTAATGCGTGCTTACCTTTATGTAGTGTTCGTATAAGTTGATATAGATTTGTACATTTTGTTGTTAATATGTATGTAACATTAACATTTTATTTATAGAAACAAATTACTTTTATCTTCAATATAACCTTTAAGTCGTTTGTGGTATAAACCATTCAATCTGTATGTTAATTGAATTTAACAAACTAAGTTGATTTTGTATAAAACGTTACAACTCTTAAAATGGATTTTCATGTTTCGTATCTTAATAGTTTTTCACTTCTCCCTGTATTGCAGTGAAACATTATTCAAAAGTCGCATATCTTTAGAGTTCAAGGGTCGACTAACAATCTCTAGCCAAAAAAAAAAAAAAAAAACACATCAAGATAGACTAAACAGTAAATTTTCATTTATGCTATATCGGAAACTTTTTGCAGTGATGCAGAATATTAAGAAGATGACAGGATTTTGTGTTGTTTCTATTATTATTTGCGTCATTCATGTTTATACACCGAAAAGATATTTGTAATTCTCGAAATAAGAATAAACAATAAATGGCTATATATCGTCATCAAAGATTCAAGACGGCTAATATCCTTTTTTTGGCATACGTACGTTTCACCTATATATAGCTCACTGAGATTTGAATAACAAAAAACATTCCAAAAAATCATCGATTGGAATACTGACCAAATAATTCATTATCACTAGTTAGTTAACTTGAAAATATCAAATTGTTTAGATCTCAATTAGAATTTGAAATCTTTTGTTTTTAGGTATTCGTTTGATCGAGTATTTTACATTTTTAAAGTTTCTTTCTCTTGGAGTTCCTTATCAGTCATTTTCTTCAGTTTCCTTGTGTCACCATTACAACAGGGCATTTCTAGATTGCAATTTCAGGGCGTCTTATATCACAAAGTGCATTCTTTTTTCTTTTGTTCGTCTCACGTTTAAAAACCGGACTTTTTCAATTTAAGTTTTGGTTTTCCTTATTTTATTATGTGTGAATTGAAAACTCGTTGCAACAGAAGCTCAAAAGTTTATAAAGCAATGTTAAATATTGATGAATATATCATACCAAAAATTTGTAAAACTACAAATAAAACAAGAAAGCAAGAGAAGCAAATTTATATTTTTGAAATAATGCCTCTTTAATTGAAAATTTTATACTGCCACTGATCATAAAGGTACCACTTATATTGTTGCAAAAGTCCATAGCATTCTCCACAAGATGGTAGCTTCTACAAAAGACGTGGATCTAAAGCATTAAGTAGTAATAGAAATATTTAGAATAAAAGTTCGTTGTTTTGTATTATAGTAACCTAAAACGATAAAAAAAATCGAATGACAGAACCTACCAAATAAATGCTGCTATAAATAAACTACGGGTCTTAAAGGGTAATAAGCTATCAATTTCATGTTCACAGATTCGACTTAAATTCTTATATTTGATTGATAACATAACTGAAACGTATAAAATCAAATTATGAAAATTAAAAAATTTGGGCTCGATAATACAGTATGCATGTATATGTATTTTGTGTGTATTTTATCCTAGGCGCAATCGCGCAATCTTATAGACTATCGAAGTGATTTCCGATGACTGACGTCGTACCTATAACTCGACTGGAACATATATAAAGATATAAATGAATAGCGAACTAATGTAGTTATATTTTTCTAGGTCTGTTTGATTTCATATCATAGGTTAAAAATATATTTAAATCATCGTATTTACATGTACCTGTATAAGAAAGAGTTTGTTTGGAAGGAATCAGTCAATTAAACGGTTTATCATTGTATCACTTTCAATTTTTAACATTCTTTTCGTTTTAATAACCGAACACGTCTAGTTAATGAGTAATTAATCTTTATCTAAGGTATTATATTGAAAGTCACATGGATACGGGTTCAATAAGGTCGAATTATTCACTTGCAAGTGTTTAATTCATCATCGATGTTTCTAAGTTTATTTGACAAGAGTGAACCAAACAGGCTGCTCAAAGCGAATTGTTATTCCACTATTTTACTTTCATTTACGATTGAACAAAAAAAACTTTTTTTTTGTATATATCTCGTAGCTTATGTCCCTATAAAGCAAAGTTATATTGAAAATAATAGTTTATTGATGTACGCTTGTGCAATTGGTTAGAAACGAGTATTAAATTAGCGTCAAGAATGCTTTTGTATAGAGATGTGGTAGGATTGCAAATGCGACAAAAATCGACCAAATTTCAAATAAAGTGGAAATAGTCAATGAAATTAACCGTTTGGCCTTCGTCAATGAGGAAAGCCATACCATACTGTCGGCTTTAAAAAGCGACGGCATGAAAAAACAAATATGACAGACATGAACAAATGACAACCACTGAATTACAGGCTCCTGACATGGGACAGGCACATAAAGAATATGATCAGACTAAACATGTTTGCTAGCATATCTGACCTCCCCATAACCTAAGAATATGGTGCAACAGTACAACATAAGAACAAACTATGACAATCGATCGAAAAATTTCCTTTCGTAAAATGTTCTATGACCGTTTCTGTAGTGACGTTTTTCATTTTAATAAACGTAACCTATGTATTACTGGTAAATGATTAGTTATGGATTTTGTGTCTACACATTACTTTAAACATAAACATTCGCTTATTCTTCATAGATACAAAGATTTGGTTTGGAAGTTTGATAGTGCGGGCTGGCACATCCTTTTTTTACGCCTATGTTGTTCACCTAGCCTTGAATTTTAGATACCATCCGGGCAAAATTATCGAACATTTAGAGAAAGTTTTTCTAAAGGGTTACCAATTCAACACTGTGATAAGATCTTGAAATATTGTTTTTGTTGGTATGAATATTGGTTTTTGTATCTGTAGAGTAAGACCATACAAAATAAATTGAAATATAGCCATGCGTATTGTTGAACTGATATTTATGTTAATGTTTCTACAGTCTGTCAATGCCTAGAACTTGGCATTTCACAAGCTCGTGGTTTTTCCCTGACTGTTCATCTTCATAGCAAATTTGGGTGTGAACTGATTGATTTTAGTCTTAGATACATTATTTAGCTATTTGTACTCACAGATCTGTACTTTGTAGATTTTTTTGGTGATGAATAGCTACCCTGTCACGTTTAGTTGTGTCTTCTGTACTATTGTTTGTCTGTTTGTCTTTTTTTTTTAGCCATGGCGTTTTCAGTTTATTTTCAGTCTATGAGTTTGACTGTCCCTCTGGTATCTTTCGTTCCTCTTTTAGTCAAAAGATTTATATAGTTTGTTCTTATGTTGTACTGCTACACCACTATCCCAGATTATGGGGAGGGTTTGACACCATCAAACATGTTAAACATGTTAAAACCTGGCACACTCGGTATGTGCAAGTCCCAAGTCAGTAGCTTCTTTTTCAGCGGTTGTCGATTTTCGTTGTATGTCATATATTTTTTACATCAATAAGGCGGTTAGTTTTCTCTTATGAATTGTTTTACATTTTTTATTTCAATTCCTTTTCATATATGCAGTTTGGATTTTACTTATTGCTAAAGGGTGACCTATAGTTATTTGATACTACGTCATTTGTTCTCTGGTGGGGCGTTATCTTATTGGCAATCATACCACCTTACTGCAACTCATATAACTGTTTTTTTTTTAAAAGTATTTCGGGGGAAAACCATCAGTTCTTTACTTTAGAGCGGAGTTTGTAAAACATTTTGTTTTTAATGACGTCATAAATAAAACTCTACTGATCTGCATTGTCAACGATATAAACAAGGCGATTTACGTTCCGTGACTGTACATCACAAATAATTTTACGGTCAATGCAAGCTACAATATATATTCGGTTTATTTATGCTATTCAAATTACTTTTGGGTAAACAACCGCTTTTCAGCTACATAACTGATTCTTGTTAACATTACCATAACCATTTCTCCTTTCAAAGCAACACACCAACCCCAACGTCAATGCATGTATCTGTTGTGTGAAGTAACAATGTATCGATGATGCGATGGATGGTTGTAAATAAATATACAGAGAGTATGGTGTTCATTTTTCTCTTTTTTTCATTCCTAGCAGCATCCATCACATTTTTACTTTCAAAAATAAGCCGAATCCGTTTTGTTTACATATTGTCCTGATGCATGGACGGAAATTTTAAAGTGAACATTTTAACGATCATCAAAGGTGTTAATTGGGTTATAAAGCTGTCACTGAATGCAAACGGTTACATTAAAATGAATGGTCTATTGTTTTGATTGAAGGATTTTGTGAAGTAAACATGTTAATTGTTGCTCACGTGTAATAAGAAGTATTTACACTAAAGAGATTCAAATCTTACTTAAAATAAATATTTAATCTGATATCTTTATCTTAAATGGGCAGTTTACTACCAAAATTTACGATAAAAGAGAAAATGTCCATTTCCTATTGATAATTATCAATTTTTAGATAGTGACATTCATTGGCAACATCTTATGGGTTTCATATATCTCAATTTGTTTGATTCGTTCGTTGTTACAACGTTTTTGTTTTTAAAGAAAGAAATCTCTGTTTCACAGAAAAATCATTACACCAGGGTTTTCGATATCACAGACTTGTCAAAACCTATACTTAATTTTATCCTCGGTACAAGGACATCATTCGTAAATAAAAATAAACGTGCTGACAACTTATGAGTTCAGGTAAATTTTTTTGGTAATATTCAATACAAAGCACAAAAATGTCGTCATTCAACTATAAAGACAACCAACACTTTTACCCCGAGGGTTTTACCAGCCCAATAGTCAACAGTTCGATGTTGACACGAAAATCAATTACATGGTTATTTTTATAAATTTGCTGTTTGCAAAAGTATGAATTATTCGCAATACTTAGGCTTTTCTTATCCCAGGCATAGATAATCTTAGCCGTATTTGGCACAACCTTTTGGAATTTAGGGTCATAAATGCGCTTCAACTTTGTACTTGTTTGGCTTTCTAACTATTTTGATCTGAGCGTCACTGATGAGTCTTGTGTAGACGAAACGCACATCTGGCGTATTAAATTATCAGACTGGTACCTTAGATAACTATTAACAGTCTTATTCAGAAGGGAAATAGTTACAATACTGTTGTAAAGTCATTATAAATGTCATTTTCTGAGTCAAAATCTATTTACTCAAAGGTTCTTTGTATCGGAAATAAACATATTTACTCAAAATTCATTAAACGGATAATGTTCTTATCGTATATTTGACGATGGTATGATACTTAACGGGAAGGATTGTGCTTGGATTCACTCATTGAAGCAATAACCTTTCAATTAGTTCAATTGAGATCTTGAGCTGAATGTCAGTAACTTTTAGTTGTCCTTTGTTAACCGGTGTTTCATTGTCATTTTGCTTAGTTTCTTTTGTTACTTATTCTAAAATCAGGCTACTGATTCTTTTAAAATGAGTTTTACTGTACGTATTGTTGGGTGCTTGTTTATTTTACATAAATTAGAAGTATGGGGAGGGTTGATATCTAACAAAACATGTTTAACTCCGTCGTATTTTGTGTGTCTGTCCCGATTCATGAGCCTGTTGCCTTTGTTAGTCTTGTATGTTACATTGTGGTTAATTAATACGTTTCGGAGATTGGTGTTACGTCCGTTTTTGCTGAACTAGTACACATTTTTGTTGAGAGGCAAGCTGAAGCCTCTCCGGATGGAGGATTTTCTCGTTATGTTGAAACTCAATTGATGGCTCGGTCTGTTTTCTGCTCTGTGGTCGGGTTGTTTGTTTGACAATTTACTATTCTCAATTTTATTGAATCTACTACATATAAAACTAAGCAATTTAACTGGATTCGTAGTTGTTTTATTTTTCGGCTGTAACAAGTCTTATTCTAATAATCTTTGCTAGTGATCAAAATTTCATATTATAGTAAAATTATCATAGATTCCATCCAAAGAAATACACTTACTCAACCCTCGCTTTTTTTTAATGAAACAATAAATATCTTAAAGAAAAGAAAAGGCCATTACCAAAATTTAAATCATTATTGCGTATCTTTAAAGATCAAGGAGTTCAACCTTGCAGGGATTAATTTCATTTGTTATTTTTTGACGTTGTAATTATCTGTAAGTTAACATGTAAGTGAAGTTACTCATACAGAAAAAATGATTATATTTTGAATCCACATGTATTCATTTTATTTAAATGGGCATGCCTTCAATTTTTATAGAATCATGATTAAAATTTCAAATCTGGAATGTGTATTGAATTCCGAATTCTTTATCTCCATATTTTGTTTAAATTCAATTATCCAACTTCCGATATTTAAGTAAGTGTGCTACTCAGTCTTAAACATTTTAATAGACTGTTTTAAATGGATAGTATATGAATAAAGAAAAAAAAAAAAGAAAAAGCAGAAACAAATGAAGGGTCTATGTGCTTGTTTTCGACATATAAGCCGTTGAAAATTTGGCGGGAAATAATTCTCTCTTGATTTTTTCATACATTTAACATTGGGACCTTTTTTGCTTCAAAAACGATGAAAAAATAACAAGGGTTTTATGATATTTTCAAATATAACATTTTAAACTAAATGTATTCAAATTCTGGAAAGAAAAGTAGGGGTTAATGGGCAAATTGTTTTAATGTCACTACATCGATAAAACCAGAGGATTCCGAATATCTGGCAAAAATTCTAAAACAAAAGGAGCGAACATCCTTAATCCTGAATTGCAAATCGTGTTTTCTAACAGTACTTTTGTTGTAGTGTTTTAATTTTTTAAAGATTTTTTCTCTTTGAAAATATTATCCGACATCATATTTTTATTTCGTTTTGTAACCATTCCCTTTGGACTTATCTATGATTTATTCAAGGATGTCTTATACTACATAATGGAAAATTTTCATTTCTTATTCGTTACCTTTTTCCAAACCAGAAACATTTTTTTAATTTTCAATGGATTCTGTTTCTGCCTTTTTAAAAGTATCACAATTATTCCATATGACATTGAAGTTTTTTTTATTTGTTTCCATTGCCACTGTCTCATTTAACGTATAAAATTACACAATACGTAATTTTCATTTCTGAATTGGTACATGTACTTTTTTCGAAACCAAAAATATTTTAGTCAATGATTGGGTTTTTCCCTAAATTTATAAGATGTAAATTAAAAACTTACTGCAACAAATGCAGTCAACTTGGTCAAGAAATAATTGTCTCGCTTTTTTGTAAAAGAGAGGCGATGGATACCAAAGGTAACAACCAAACTGACAAGTCGAAGATAATCTGACAATGTAATCGTGAAGAAAGGAAAAGATCAAAAGATAAACTATTATACAAATACAAAAAAAAAAGGAAAACTAGAGACTGAGCAACGCGTGCCCCACTTCAAAACCCGGGATGATCTCATGTGCTGCGGAAGGGTAAGCAGATTGACAAATATTCCTAGTTAAACACTGAAAAATACACATTTAGAGAAAGGGTTCAAATATTAAGAATGAACATAAGTTTTTCTCGCTTGAATAGTTTTACATTTGTCATTCGGGGCCTTTTATAGCTGACTATCCGGTATGGGCTTTGCTCATTGTTGAAGGCCGTATGGTGACCTATAGTTGTTAATTTATGTGGTATTTGGTCTCTTGTGGAGAGTTGTCTCATTTGGTAATCATACCATATTTTCTTTTTTATATTGACATATTATTTGCTCAATTCATTAAAATTGGTACACACGAAAATAAGTTGAACCACAGTATAATGAAATCATGCGATATTTTTTTTAATATTTAGATAAACTTTTATAAAATTATTTTCATACCAAGGTCTTAAATTAACTACCTGAACAGAAATATCATTCCTGATAGATAATAGTAAACGTAGTATACCGCTGTTCAAAAGTCATAAATCGTTTGAGAGAAAACAAATCCGGGTTACAAACTAAAACCGAGGGAAACACATCAACTATAAGAGGAAAACAACGAAACAATAAAAAAACACTGAAGTGCAACAAAAAAAAAAAAAAAACAAACGACAATGCAACATACATAGAAACGAACTATAAGATAACAACAGCCATATTCCTGACTTTGAACAGGATATTTTGAAAAAAACATGGTGGGTTGAACCTATTTTTTGGCTAGCCAAACCTTGCGCTTTATTGAAATTTTACATATACCACTAAAATGACAGCTTACATGACAGGAATACAGTACAAGCACAATGGAAGCACACTCAGAACAGAGAAATATAACGAAATAATATAATAGTTCATTTCGACATCTTAACCACAGAATAACAACGTATATCTAAAATTAATTAAGGACAGTACACAAAAACAGCATACTACAATTACGAACTGTGTGTTACACGAGTGTACCAACTGTGTGTTAGACGAGTGTACCAACGCCACAAACAATGATGTCACAGGTAAATTTCTCAAATTGGATATAAATCGAGATTAATTTGAAATTATGTTATTTGATGTATTTTATAACAATTACAAGCATATTAATATAGAATTGTGTTAGTAATTGTGCAACTAACTGCATCATCTAACTATTCCGGAATTTCTTCCAAATCAAACTTTGTTAACCAAACAATCCTGTGCACATAGTTGCGATAAACTAAAGTCAAACAAATGGACTGGGTGATTAATTATCTTTAATTTTACATATTAATAGAAAATAAAAAAAAAAAAAACACACACACAATTACAACTGCAAACGATAAGACACAAACCAATATCTGATCAGAATTACAAACTATTTTCTTTCTCATATGGGAAAACAAATTACGGACGTTCTCATGGTTGCCTGTTTATGATGTTTGTAGTAAATATTTGTTCATACCATATTTGTTATCATATTTGGGCAATGTCTTTTAGAGAATAATAAGAAAAATTAGAACCAAAACAGTTGAAGATCGATTTTCTATCAAAAAGAACCAAATATTAACAAAACCGTCTAAGATAAACTTTTTTTATGAGGGAGTTAGAACCTTAGTTTCATAATGATATAACAGCTACTTTAAGTATGATGTATTATGCATTATATTGAATACTGCATAATGAGCAAATAATACTCTCTAGAGTTACCCTTAAATTTTACATTATATATAAATCATATAAAAACTTGTGCATGATTCCAACAGAAATTTCTCTGACTGAATTGGATTAATGTAGAAGCAGCAAACTTATCAAACTGTTTAATCGGAATAACCATGATAACGATTTTTATTGAAACATGAGTCACAATGTTCAATGTTCCGAACTGCCAATGGCCACCAACATGACCTCTCAATGTACAAAAACCCTGCTAGTAGTGTACGACTTTGACGTGGTTGGTTGACTTATATATTGTATAATCATTCATACCATAATATCGACCCTATGCATATTTCTGTCATAATGTTCAAAAGGAAGTAAAACAGTATATATAGTGGTACTCGACCTATACCTAAACACTTATATATTTGAACGATATCCTATAAAATTTCAATTGATAAACTCATTGTATTCTTTCTTAAGCATGTTTTGTTTATAAATCCTGTACTTTTTTAGTTCAGATTTTGCTTCATATGCAATCTTTACAATCGTAAAGAACAAAGTTTGATCACAGGTACACATTTTTGTAATGGGCAATTATATCTTCTACTGAGTGACCATATTTCGTAAAATGGTCCTACAAACTCCTTTGCCGTATACATGCAGTTCATTTGTCATAATAAGACTATTATTACTGCTCCAATTTCTATTAATTTTACAATCAATAATGATTAGGACATCATACCCCTTTCCCTTTTAGTATTCATTGATGAATTTAACAGCAATCCTTTAACATGATGCTATCAAAGTGTTTTGTCTGTCATGAAATATTTTAACCCAGGTGATCAAAAACTTCTAATGACAAACATCTACATCACCTTGGCATTTTTCGAATTTATGTGTTGTCAAAATGCAATCAAAGGTATGTTGATACAATAAACATTTGATTCATCCTATCTGTCATCGACTGTTATAGATTGTAATTGAATTACTAAATTAAGAATAGGTTGAGTCATGGAATGCAAATTGAATGTTAAATCTTTTGACAACTGGGCTGTATGTTAATGATTAAGTGGTGTGTTTCACATTTTAGGAATTTATGAACATTTTCTTGTAATTACATTCAAAGTATCAAGTTTTTTTTTTTTTTTAAATATGTAATTGAAATACGATTTGATTGGGTTTTTTTCAAGATGTACAAATGAGCAAAACCAATACCAAAAAGCAAGCTTAATCGACCCAGAGATGACAAGTTCAAAACAATTCCAATGAGAACACAAATAGCATGATTTATGTACACAAAAATAATTACACCAAATATCATATTCAGCTACAAACAAAAACCACCGAGACGGCCACATACAAAATGTGAAGGAGTTAAACATGTGAAGAGCGCAAAAACTAGGTTTAACATGAACAGTAGTACAACAGATCAACACAAAAACAAACACAAACTTTGATAAAATAAACGATCAAAAGAAAATTATATAAAAAAATCATATGCCTATGTCTCTACATTGTGTTTTATGTAATATTACTTTGAGATATGTCTATGTTATTTTGAAAGGTGTATACATTTCATGTTATAATTGAACACCATGATAATATTTTCATAATGACAGCACTATCAATAAATCATTAACTTGTGTATCTGTATACTTTTTGAATTCAGAACATTTAAAAACATATAAAAAACCCATAAACATTCACATTAACTTCAATTTCATTATTTTTTCATTCCAATTTTAATATATTTTTAATTGTTATTCAGAGCCTCATTTTACATTTAAATTGAACATTTATTCCATACAAAATGTACAATTACTCAACCTTAAGCTTATTTTACTATTTAAAATTGATAAATAATTGTGATAATTATCTTTGGGAGTAAAGGTTATAAATCAACATGTTTTTGACGTTTTAATTATCTATAAGTTTAAATGTTCATGACATTTATTTCATTTTAAAGGATATAACCCCATGTTTGAATCTTTGTTATATTAGACGTAAATTAAAAACTAACTGCAACAGATGCAGTCAATTTGTTATGCAAGTTCTTGCTGACTTTGTCCAATGAACATTAAAAATCATCAGTCTAAAAAAAACACGCATGCCATGGCAAAAAAAAAAAAGCAAAAGATAAATGATAACAAATCTATACAAAACGCAACATTGAAAACATAAGACTGAGAATCACGAACTCCAGGAAAAACCGGAGGTGATTTCAGGTGTTCCGGGATTGTAAGCATATTGTCAAATACCGTAGAACACTGCAAAATAGCAAAAAATGTTCAAATATTAAGAATGAACATCATTATTGTTTCTAACATTTTCAAACATATATAAAACACGCTTATTTTTCTCTGTCGTCTTGTTGCCCTGTTTATGCCCTTAATGAATGATTAATTTCTGTATACATTATTCTGTTTTCTATTCCTCGAATTCTGGTTTGCCTGGATGCAAGTGGCTCCGTCAACACATCCACATAGTTCAATCCATCCTATAATACAAATGTGTAATACTTTTTCAATATTTTAATATATGAATTTAACAAAAACGCCCAAGAGTAAATTGTAATCAATAAATCATTTAACAAGAAATTACATGCATACTTCAGTTATCGCCTATTACATAAGGGTGATAAAAAGTATTAAAATATGTATATATATATGCACCGTCACAACCTAAGATTAGAATTTGTGTTGTGCAAATTCATTATAATTATTTTTCTACCAAGGTTTTTAAATTAGTCACGAACTGTACTTGACAACTATTCATGACAAATTATTTCTTTTCTCTTATGGGAAAACAAATCCTGGACGTTCTCAAATTTCATGTACATGATGTATGTAATGATTATTTGTCATTCAGTATTTGTTAACCTACATGGACATGATGTTTTACATAATAACATAAAAAACAATGAAAATAAAAGATTACAAATTTTATGTTCTTAATTTACCTTTACCAGGAAAGCACAAATTTTTATATTTGACAAGTAAGGAACCAATACACTATAGAGCTATATGAACAAAAAGAACCTTATGATATAGCCCAATCAATCTAAGATGTACTTTATTCAAGGGAGATCAAACCTTTTTTTCATAAAATTTCATATAGTATGTTATAAATCATGTCAATACGAAAGTACTGAATACTGAACCGATAATACTGCAAGGGACTTAAAGTGACCGGTATCGACCTTGTACTGTGTTGTTTCTTGTTTTCAGTTTTTATAATGTGCAGAAATGACTTAATGTTCAATCCTTTCCCCAAAAAATATATATTAGTATCAAAAATAATAATGATAGAAGAGCTTTCGATTTTTCGATATTTTGATATTTCGATTCATAACATTGAGGATAAATTTAACTGCAGTCGGTTATGTCTTAAATAGTATATATATAAAGGTAACAAAAGACGTTTCAGCAACATGGTATATCTGAGTGTAAAATGGGAAAAAAGTGCGAACAGACTAATCATATTCAAGTATTTGTATACTTGCAAATCATATAAGATCATATATTTATATTTCCTGTATACATTTTTTATAGCTTTTGACAATTGCATACACTGGGACCTTGGTGTCTGACGTGAAATGAAACAAACCAATGATTTTAAAACATATAGTTTGCTTACGGATCGCTCAGCTGGTTCATCAATGCTATCAGGCTGTTCTAATATAAATGAAATGATGTACAATTCGTCAATGTTTCTTTCCAACGTCGCGTTTCCCTTAAAATGAACAAATTTATACTAAAAAAAAAATGTTCATAGCTGTTAAACGTTACTCATAGATGTACATGAAGGAATTTAAATCTTGTCCAATTCGTTAAAGGGGAGATAATTCAATTCAATTTATGATACGGCGGTAGTTCATATTTCTGGTATTTTTATTCATTGGAAACTATCCTTATTTAATACTCAGTTGGAAGAATGGAGAAAATAAAATATTTTTTTTATCAAGGTAAATACAATTCATCTTGTTTTCTTGACTGACTCTTAGACAAATACATTTTCAAAAGTTAGCGATTTTGTGTATTCCGTTGCCTTAATAATCCTGCTTCTTATGTAGACGAGACGCGCGTCTGGCGTACTTAATTATAATCCTGGTACCTTTGTTAACTATTTACACCACTGGGTCGATGCCACTGCTGGTGGACGTTTCGTCCCCGAGGGTATCACCAGCCCAGTAGTCAGCACTTCGGTGCTGACATGAATATCAATTATGTGGTAATTTTTATAAATTTCCTGTTTACAAAACTTTGAATTTTTCGAAAAACTAAGAATTTTCTTATCCTAGGCATAGATTACCTTAGCCGTATTTGGCACAACTTTTTGGAATTTTGGATCCTCATTGCTCTTTAACTTTGTACTTGTTTGGCTTTATAACTATTTTGATATGAGCGTCACTGATGAGTTTTATGTAGACGAAACGCGCGTCTGGCGTACTAAATTATAATCCTGGTACCTTTGATAACTATAATTCAATTTGCAGTATTGTCCTCAGATCTTATACACAAAATATTCGTTTACATTCGTCTAAAAAAAGACATGTAAAAGGTCATGTTAGACATTTAATGAAGACGGGAGTTGATTTGATTAAATTTTGACATTTTGTTTTATGCCTGACATGTCAAACACATCAAACAACCTAGTGATGTAAATGGACTACAAGTAAAAGAGACATGATATAAAGCTAATGTATAAAGTATAAACTAAGTTTGCAAAATGACGTAGCTATAGATTACACAAAAATGTAAACAACTATGTTTTATATTTACCTCTAGTATCTTCAGCTAAAAAAAGAGGGACGAAAGATACCAGAGGGACAGTCAAACTCATAGATCGAAAACAAACTGACAACGCCATGGCCAAAAATAAAAAGACAAACAGACAAATAATAGTACAGATGACACAACATAGAAAACTAAAATAGTCCTGAAATAAATTTATGTTTTTTTTTCTATAAGAAAATGTTTGGGTATGATGTAAATGTAATTTTCCTTCTGACTTTTTTCGACTTATTCGATTTGTTTAACCATTGAGGCAACAAATATTACCGTATCATCATTTCAGAAAAACTTAAAATATGATTCAACTACCCATTGGTAGAGTCATGGGTATTCCTAAATAAAACATGTGCAACAAAAACGTGGTTAAGGGTACCCCATAAAATATTCAATATACCTTATACAAACAAAAGGAACATGCGCATCGATGCTGTTAAACCAAGGGTTTCAAATGATGAAATTGAAATCCTTAATTCGAAAAATGCACAAATGCACAAATAATATCATGAGTTAGTACTTACATGAGCGCTAAAAACATGACGAGTGTCAACTGAGGACAGCAGAAGCAGGATCTGCTTACACTTTCGAAACGCCTAGGATCACCCCCAGTTTACACCAGGATTCATGTTGCTCAGTCTTTGGTTTTTCATTTTGTGTTTTGTATAATAATAATTGTCCTTTCGAAGTTTTAATTTTTTTATACATGGCATTGTCAGAGGTTGTCAGACTTCTGAGTTGGATTGTCCTTTTCGTATTTTTCTCCTCTATTTTGCACTAAACAGTCACTATGATTAGCTTTTAATGGATACTCTCAAAATGGTATAAACTACATGGAGACATATTTAATTATGCAGAAAATCTTTTCTTGATATGCCTGTCATTAGTATGAACAATGCTGTTCGCTATTTATATCTAGTTGCTGTCATAACTTAATGTTATGTTTCTACCATGTTATTATGGTTTTTTTTTTCTGTTGCATTTGTTTTGTTGTTCGGTTAGACTTTGAGTATATCTGCATTTACATAAATAAAAGTATATGTATGTGCCCACTCAGACTTTTTGTCTCAGTAATTGATATATTTTTTGAATATGAAACTTTACCTTTCTGCATCTCCTCTGAATGACACAACGAAGAAGTTCATTCTTCTACCTACAAACATTTTGAACAATCTTAGAAAAATTTACTTTGCAATAATATGTACCTATTAATATTTGATTGTTCTCTTGGATCGAAGAGTGTGATTTTCTCTGTAATCTTTTCATAGCATTGACACAATAACTGATGAAAGAGGTAAACTGGTACTTTGATAACTTGATTGCAGTACTGTCAATGTCATGTCATAACAACTGTATTATCTTTTCGAAGGTACATCATGTACCAAATTTTTGAAATGTTTAGTCTGATTGAATGTAAGAGTCAGCTCTTTCAAAACATAACGTAGAATAATATAACGACATACAGAAAATTAGATACGTATTTGTATTAGGCTTGAAAATGGTTAAACCGAAATAGTCAACTAAACA